>CAJQZP010000049.1:4092500-4387500 GCA_907164705.1 Parnassius apollo
TTGAAATGTACGTAAAATTTTAGTGTTGACTGTCAGTTTTGTGTTAAAATATGTATAATTGTTCATCGTTCACAGTTTTAGTACATCAAAATGTGGATAAAGTGCAATATTTTTAAAATTTTAATGTATATACGCAATAGGTGCAATAGTGTCCATTTTTGAGACGTCCGTAGAAGTGAATTCTAGTTCTCTGTTTTGCGTGTGGCGAAAAAAGGAACTAAAGTTTGCCATACTGCATCAAGTTCAAATTCGTTTGAATGGTTAGAATGGTAAAGGATCTAGCGCCCTCGAGCAGAGAAATGGAGCTTGGTTGACTCCACGATTATTCGATGATTTATAAAAAATTGAATGTGGCATTTGGATATGTCATGTATGTTAACACAAGACTTCGGAATTTTTTAAACAATTTATTAAATCAGAAAATTAGAAAGTATTTACATAATATGCTTTTTAATATTTTTTAATATTTAATATTTGAAATTTTTATTTTTTTAATTTAATATGAACAGGTTGTAGTTTTTAAGGTCACCTCAGACACATATTTCTTATACTGGTTTTTTTAATGTACATTTTATCTGTATGTACTTTGCAAATCGTGTAACGTTGCGTTATGTTTCAACCTATAGCAAGATTGCTGCTACCTACAGTACCATTCGTAAATGAATTGTACTGTAGATACAGTAAATCCAACAAGTACCAGGAGCCTTTTAAAGAAATAAGTACCTATGTTATATATTTATTCAATTTTATACTTATGTCTATCCATCCATTTAGTTTTTATTGTTGCCTAGCTATAACTTGTTCAGCTAATTATTTCAGACTATCATCGTCGAAATTGTTAAGTTAGTTAAGTTACACAGCCTATTTCCGTCCCACTGCTGGGCCTTCCCTCACTTCTGAAAGGGTTTTACGGCAAAGAAGTATCCACCGCGCTGCCCATATGCGTGTTGGCGAATTGCACATGCCTTGGAAATATTTTTTTTATTTATCAGACAGTCAGACTTCGTCATGATGTTTTTCTTCACCGCCGAGCAAAGGTAAATCAGCACTTAAAATTGCAATTAATAATTTCATTGATGCCGGCGGGGATCGAACCCGGTGTGCTAGCGTACTGTGAAATTTAACGCGAGAGCTAACAATCTGAGCTACCAGGGCTCTCTCATCGTCGAAATGAATACTTAAGTTAGTTAAGTTACAGCCTTTTTACGCCCCACAGCTGGGCAAAGGCAAATAAGTTTCCGTCGCGCTGCCCCAATGCGTATTGGCGAACTTCACAAGTCTTCGAAATATTTTTTTTCTTATTTCACAGACGTGCAGGTTTCCTCACAATGTCTTTCTTCACCGCCGAGCACGTGGTAGATCAGTACTTAAAATTGCAATTAACAATTTCATTATTGCTAGCGGGGATCAAACCCTGCTTGCTAGCGTACTATGAAATTTACAGCGAGAGTTGACCATCTGAGCTACCACGGCTCTTCTGAGCCACCACGGCTCTCATCGTTGAAATGAATACACCTCTTTATTTTGTATGTTTTTTTTCTATAGGATAGGGTGACAAACGAGCACGCAGTCCACCTGTGGTGCTTGCTGCGGCCCATAGACATCTACACCTATCCTCGATTACAAATCAAAATGCAAAAATGCGTGTCACCCGTGAGGACTAAGATGGAACGCCTCGTTTCCAGCAAAAAAGGCTCTCCGATTCTCTACACTCACTATACGAAACACAGAAGCATTAAGATATTATTTCACGCTGGTATTCTGTGAGAGCGTGGTCCTTCCCCGGTCGAGCCGGCCTATTCGTGCTACAACTATATTACTAATATAACTGCAGCATGGCTCTACCACGTATAAAAAATGTTTTAATGAACTAGTACATGATGCACAAAAAAGTGCAGAATCGAACTTTAATTGTGGCATATTTTTGTATAATGCATAAGAAGTGGGTTCTTTGAAAATATACATAAATAATATTTTTTTTTATTTCAGAAAGAGATATGTTTATTTTAAGTTTTATTATTTCGTAGCTATTGTTTGTGTTAAAGGAAATATGTTACCGTTTGGAGAAATAATGTTATTGGTTATTTGAAATGTAACATAACCGCTGCTCACCTCGCGGCGCCTCTGTCACTCGACACATATTATGGTGCATTGGGTATTGTTTACAAAAAACGTTATTTATAACTCTACATCAGCGGGAGTGACTATTGAGTACTTTTATCGTTTTTAAAGGAATTAATGAATCTTTATTTCTGTACAGGTGCTGTTAAAGTTTGTTTGCTCAAATAAAGTAATTAATTTTTCAATAAGTATGGCACTTACGACTAAAATTTTGATATCGGCATTAAGAGTATTTATGAAATACTTTATCGGATTTCTAAAACTTAGCAAGACCTATTGAAAGATGACTGAATCATGTAAAGAAAAAGAGAGATTTAAGACTGAATCATTGTAATGAAATAAAAAAAACTATTTAATTGACTAAAGCATTTCGCCGCATTATGCCGCATCTGGTCCGATCTACATGCTACATCGGTGTAAATTGATTGTGGGTTCTTGTAAGCTTAATATTAATGCGTTTTACGATAAAAAATTGTATTGTAGCCTATGATTTTGCACATAAAATATTGTAAACAATAGACGTAAGATTAAAATAAAATAAAATTGAACTATTAAAAAACTTTGTGTCATTGAGAAATATGATAGTTTTGACTTTATTCTATATTTAGTTATACTAACTACTTTAAACTTTATTAAATATATATACTCATTTATAGGAAATTTCATAGAGAATTCAGAAATGTATACATATTATAGTATTCGATATACCAAATTCAAGATATTTGCGTTTAAACGGATTGGGCCCAATCAGCCGTCCATTTTATTAAACAGCTCCGCAGTCAACGAAGAATTACGGTTAGAGTCTCCGCAGCTGAAAGGTTATCCGACGAGCATGTATGCGTAGATATGGATGTAAAGGAGGCGAAAGAGGTATGTCAGGATCGTGCCAAATGGAAGTCCGTAGTCTCTGCCTACCCCTCTGAGTGACAGGCATGAGTGTTTATGTATGTATGTATGTATTTTATCTTACAGTCATGTACTTTTATATCATAAAACTTTAGTATCATATGTTTTAACGGCTATGATTACCTATAAAAACAACTTCATTTTATACCCTCGTCTTGTATTCCAAGTGGCTATTGTCGTAAAAACTTCTATTATTTCACAGTCAACGCTTAAAATTCGAGCCATAGCGGGACTTTTTTCTCAAAGTTGTAATTATGTAACTTTAACACAACATTTTCATAAATGGTTTTCTTACTACTGGTTTATTCCTCAAGAATACGTATAATATGCAGTTATATAATTTAAACAAACACCAAAAGCTTAAAAAACAATATTGAACAGACTAACAAAATACGCGTACAAAATATTTATGCAGCTAGTTTTATGGGTATTTTGCTTGGCTTGCGTGGGTTGATTTTTTACAGGTAATGAATAAATCCATCCAACTCTGCAGACATCAGGAGCGATAACAATAGCCTATAGGACACCACACTAACTTATCTGTTATTGACTGCTCGTTAATCACCGTTACTTGTATAATATTTGGGCTTTCTAAAATGTTGCAGGATGCAGAAAGCAAGTGTTATTTGAAAAATTTTGCTCGCACTAATCTCGCTAGGCTGGTCTTTTGAACGTGAGTTGATTGCACGTGCGCTGCGAGCATCATCTTATAACCAGTGTGTGTCGGTTTCAATGTAAGTAGCATTTGGGGCAAAAGGTGGCTTACACTCCGCAAGTTTTATTTAGATCTTTTAAGAATGGAAGTAAGTTTTGACCTGTGGTGATGAGAAAGTGTATATGGCTATGGATAATTCCAGAAAAATATTATAGTTTCGGATGGATTCTTCTATGTCATAGCGTTTACACCAGACGTTTAATATTCAGGTAGCTACGAGAGCAGCGTCAAAAGTGTGAAATTTATGGTATTGCTCGTTAATTTGCCTGGAATATGTGACGGGGAAGGAAGATCAGCAGTGCAACTTTAGGAGCTACCTATGAATAAAACTTCTTGCTAACTACACATGTATTGAGCTAAGAGTGTAATATATTTTTTATATGAGAGGGGACAAACGAACATGCGGCTTACCTACGTTAAGTGACTACCAACACCCATAAAAAACACCAACATCAAGAAAATTCTAGATGCATTGTCAGACTTTAAAAATTAGTAGTTTTTTTTTCTTAAAGGTCCCTAAGTCGGATCGGTTCTGAAAAATTGCTTGTGGTAGTCTCTTCCACAATGAAGTTGTTCAAAGAAGAAAACTTATTGTAAGTTGCACAGTGGTGGGCTGCGAATGATCTAGATTGTGTGGATGGTATCTCTAGTTTTGTCGCGGTGTGCGATGATGAAATTGAGTGGATGGAATTAATCCGAACATTTATTCTGAGAACTCCCCGTCGTAGATAGGATAAAATGCGCAAAGGGATTCAACACCTCCTCGCAGTGCTAGTGAATCAAGTAGATTAGAAAAAGCTCGGTCGCCAACGATTCCAACTGCTGTGTGCTGATTGCGATCAAGTAGAAGGAGCTGCCACTGGGAAGCCCCGGTCCAGAGGTGGAAACGATATTCCATGTGTAGCTGAACCTGCGCTTTGTAAAGTTGCAGGTAGTATTTTTTTATAGAACAGAGGCAAGCAAACTGTACTATAGTAAGTTAGGCCTATGAACATTCGCAATACCAGACGTATTTGGCCGACTTTTAATAGAGATTGGCAATAAAACATGGCAGGATAATTTTTGTACAACACTTGATGAATTACCAAACATCGAATCAAAGATAGATTATACTACAAGTTAAGTCGTACATGGTGGAACTTGGAGAGTGTAATTTTTTTATAGAAAAGGGGGCAAGCGAGCATGCGGCTTACCTGATGCTAAGTGACTACCGCCGCCTATGATCAACCGCAACACCAGGGGAATTGCAACTGCGTTGCCGGCCCTTTAGAAAGGAGTAAGCTCTTTTCTTGAAGGTCCCCAGGTCGTATCGGTCCGGAAAAATCGCCGATGGTAAACTATTCCACAGAGAGGTCGTACGAGGAAGAAAACTCCTTTTGAAACGTACAATGGTGGACCGCCAAGCATGCACATGACGTGGATGGTATCGGAACGTTTGCCGCGTAGTAAGTTCACAAAATTTGGCGGCTGTGATTAATACGAACAAATCCTCAGAGCACTCCCCGTGGTATATTCGAAAGGAAATGCAAAGATGTGCAACATCTCTTCGCAACGCCAGTGAATCGAGCTGATCGGAAAGCACTCGGTCGTCGATGATTCAAGCCGCTCTTCGCTGGATGCGGTTAAGTCTAAGGGGCTGGTACTGGGGAGCCCCAGCCCAGAGATGGGAACAATATTCCATGTGCGGCCGAACCTGCACCTTATAAAGTTGCAGGTGGTGTGCCGGCATGAAATACTGTCCCGCTCTGCAGAGCATGCCAAGCTTTTTAGAAAGCCAATTTGGCCTTCTCTTCCAAGTGACCACGAAACTGCACGTAACTCGATATGTCGACGCCGAGGATTCCGATACTGACTGAGGCAACAAGGGGAATGCCTTGAAACTGAGAAGATACGACAAAGGGGTTCTTTAAAGCGGTTAACGTGTAAACTTATGTCTTCTGAGGGTTACACTGGACGGGATTTAGTCGCTTCCAATCTGAGACTTTCTTCAGCAAAGACTCGACTTCAGACTCAAGTTTGTCCCGGTACTCGGAGACGTTTTCCTGAGAAATATATGCATTGCCGATGTACAGAGCATCACCAGTGCTGTCATCTGCATAGCAATGAATGTTACGGTTTCGCAATATATCATTGATATGCAGAAGAAACAGCGTTGGTGATAATAGCACGCAGCCTAGTGGAACACCAGCATTAATAGGCTTGTAATCGGAGCTCGTACCGTCTACAACGACCTTGTTTCTCCGATCTGCAAGAAAACTGGTGATCCAATTGCACAATTTCTCGGGAAGCCCAAAGGAA
Source organism: Parnassius apollo (assembly GCA_907164705.1). NCBI lineage: Eukaryota > Metazoa > Arthropoda > Insecta > Lepidoptera > Papilionidae > Parnassius > Parnassius apollo. The sequence goes on from CAJQZP010000049.1 coordinate 4,098,541, forward strand.
GGGAGCTTCGAAAGAAGCGCTTTGTGCCAAACCCGATCGTAGGCCTTCGCAATGTCCAAACTAACGGCCAATGCCTCTCCCTTGGACTCTACTGTCTCCGCCCATCTATGAGTTAGGTAGACCAGAAGATCACCAGCTGATCGACCACATCGAAAACCGTATTGGCGTTCACTAATTAGCTAGTGATCCTCAAGGTACCTCATGAGCTGGCAGTTTACAATGGACTACATTGTTTTGGAGAACAAGGAGGTTATGGCGATAGGCCTGTTGTTGGACGGGTCTGAGCGGTCGCCTTTTTTAGCGATCGGGTGGACGAAAGCCGTCTTCCATGATTTTGTGACTACGCCTAGTACCGGAAAAGACGCGTTAAAACCGGTGCCAACTCTGGAGCACACGTTCTCAGCACAATTGGGGGGATTCCGTCAGGCCCACTCGACTAGTGGATGTCCAGGGAGGGAAGTGCTTTGTGAACTGAGCGTTGTATGAACTGCACTTCCGGCATGGATCAACTGGTCCATCGAAAATAAAATAAAGTTAAAGGATATGCAATATCTTTTTGCAAGGCAAGCGAATCAAGCTTATTATAAGGATTTTGGTCATTGATGATTCAAGACACTTTTCTTTTGTTACGTTTAAATGGAAAGAGCTAATTTTAAGGTGCGGTGACCAAAAGTTGTAAAAAAATCGATGTGATACCGAAGTTGATCCATATAAAGTTACACGCAACGGGCGGGTAATCAATATATTAATTACTAAGACTTAAATAGATAAGTCAGAAATGTTATTTCCTGAGTTCAGAGTTAAATATGTAAATGCCATGCTAACGATGCCATTTTCACGATAGTAGGCACAATAATGCAATTATAATTGGTTGATAAGCAAATTCGTATCTGGAAATGTCTGGTAACTGTGTATTCTAATTTTCCTCTGTCACCTCTTACGGCATCCATATAATATTCTTTACGCATTGTTATGCTGTAAAGCTGCTTTTTTTGTAACTGATCATAAATAAACCGATAAATATTTCTTAGCAAGTTCTTGCTTTTAGCTTTTTATCGACTTAAGTATATAGTGTATAATATTTTATGAACTAATAAACTCGAGCCAAAATAGCGATAATGGCTGCGTAATGATACAACTTTAGTAAAATAAAGCAGTAAGTCATAAAAACTTGTGTTGTACCCTAAAACAACAATTTGGGCTTAACATTCTAAAAACACTACAAATTTACTGGTAATATATGAATATGAAGAATTGACGTGAAAACTTGCACTCGTATCAAGTATGAATGACAAAAAAAAATATCTGATGAGGGTTTTTTTTAAGTTTTTTTCATCTTATATTTTTATTATTTTGAAGGGACAAAATAATAATTATACAAAAAAAAATCGAATTTGAAGTGACAAACGAATTTTCCTGATGATAAGTGTCTACTGCAGCCCATAGAAACTTCAAACTAAAAAGTCCACAAATGCATTTTCACCCGCTGTGAAGTACACAGCTAATAATTATACTTGTTCACCCTTCAGACCAGGAAATAGCAGTACAAGCACTGCTATTTACCTACAGAATTAAAGAGAGTAAATAAAGTGATGATGTCTACCCAATCTGATATCTAAGGGCATATTCAGGAGTCCTACCAACTTGAAAGTTTTATTTAAATCGTAGTAGTATAAATGATGTTAAACAGTTATTTTTATTTTTTTATCCATTCCTTTGCTTTTGTTTTTATAGTTTTGTTTTTATTTTTAAGTAACAAAGGAACTGAAAGTCCACGTGATGGTAAGTACTGCAGGTCATAGACGTCTCCATCCAACATAAAACATAAAAAAACATAAAGCATAACACACCGACACCGGCCAACATAAAACATAAAGCTACAGGCGTATTCTCACCACCGAAGACAAAAATGGAATGGCAATGAAATTAGTCTGAAATTATCTCCTCATACCATTGAGACCAAAACACAGCAGCACGAACTGCCACTTAGTTGTAAAAATAGGTTAGAGCGTGATAATGGTCAAGGAACTTACTTATAGCCAATTCCTAGGCAGAAATGGGTTTCTACCACCTAGAAACCTGATTAAAATAATACAGAACATGGTGGACTTAATGCATAAAAATATACTTACAGTAAAACCACCACTAGATGGATTGACGACCTGGTCCACGGAAGTCTGCGGATGCAAGCGGCTCAGTATTATGATTTATGGTATTCCATGGTCTATTTTTAACAGTAATTTGTAATGATTATAATGATGATGATAGTCATCAAGTAAATAAAAGATAAATATGTTTGTATAGGATGCTTTGCAGCATATAAATAACATTGGGTTTACTAACAATTTAGTTTTATTGCTTGAAGTATATTTAGCCGGTTCAAAATGGCGACCGATTTTATTACTACATTTTCAGTATTGAGTGAAATTTAAAGTAACAAGTTTTGGGCTCATTGGGAAGTTATTTTAAAATAGACGTCAAAATGTTTGCCTATGAAACATACAAATAAACGAACATTCAAGTAAATAGACAGAAAAGAAAAGGAGTTTATGTTGCATCTTTAGCTCTGAACTGTATTGAATAGTCTCTAGCCCGTCGGGAAAAAAGTTTAATACACTTGCAAAATTTTTCTCAAGCAGAAGGATAATATTGCGCGACTCAGGAAGTCCATATTAAGAACTTCCTGATACGAAAGAACCACCAAACAACCACTTTTTAACATAGTAGAGCCACGCTCCAGCTACATTATGTTTGTAGCACGAATGGGTCGGCTCGAGATGTGTTCCACGTTCTCACAGAATAACAGCGTAAAAGACATTAGGCTGCTGTGTTTACTATGGTGAGTGTAGAGAACCGGATACCCTTTTTACTGGAAACGAGGCATTCTGTCTTAGTGCTCAGGGGTAACGCATCTGCATTTTTAATCTTAATAGAGGACAAATGTAGCCATGGTCCACATCATTTACTACCATCAGGTCGACTGTATGCTTGTTTGTCACCATTATTCTGTAATAAAAATTTAAATTAAGTGAATGTATATAAAAAACAATTTTTAATGTGTCATAACTTAATGGTGTTCCCCATTTGCGATATTTTTATTTTTTATAAAATAAATAAAGAAAGAAAAAATATTTATTTGGTCGTTTCTCAACAAGTTTGCGCTGGATACTCAAAATAGACATTATGTATAGGTAATCTTTTAACTAGACTTAAATAAGCACTTACAATGAAAAATATCTCGTTTTAATAAAAAAGTACATAGTTTCAAACTAAGTATAAAAAGGGAATAGCTAACCACAAAGACTTATTTATGGCAAACCGTCCTGATAGGACTGCCACTCAGGAAAATGTTGAACGAATCTTAAGTTTAACTTAATCAATTTCAAATTCTAAAATAGAGAATCTGTTAAAAGCAGTTCGAGATCAAACATCATTATTGGATATTAGAATTGGATATCATATCTCGATATATTGAAGACGAAAATGACCAGTGAATACGTACATACATACAATGAGACCTCCTCAACCATAGCTTCCGATAGTGTTGACTTTAAAACGTGGAAATATAAAAACATGATATTTTTGAAATAGATACTTACAATACTGACGAGTTAGTAATAGTTATTTGAATAGAAAAGTATACATTCTTATTTTCATTGATAGCGAAAACAGAAAACAAACTAGATTCTTCTGTAACTGAATCCAGGAAGCTATTAAATTTCCCCGTTTATTCCATGTTGGTATCTAGTAAATCTCTAATGTTGTTATTAGTCACGCACAGTCCTTCACAAACACGTCTACTTCCATGTAGAGGCCTTACAAATAGTTTAATGGCACTATGTTTGCAAAACAAGCGTCTTCATTTAACTTTGTTGTTATCTAACACATATTTTATAGAGTTTATGTTTGCGATGTGCAACTGTTTTGTCAAAGCTATTAAGTAACCTACTTTATTAATTTGACTGAGGAAAACAATTTGTTCTTCATATTGTGACGCTTCTCTTTGTCTATTGTTTTATATAAATGGCCGCTTGTTAATTTATGATTTGAATTTTATAATTTGATAATATAAATTGAGTGATGAGGCTAATAAATATTGATTCTTAAGGATCTTTCTAAAGGTTTCGTTATAGGCCGTTTAATAATTTTATAACGTGATAGTTTTAGTTAGGACCCCTATTTATGATGCTGTTGTGTGTGTTTATTAACTTAGTTCTTTGAGGTGTCTCTTAAAAATGATTATATACTTGAGCAATCCAAAGCCGATCATTTCAAGCTGAAAACCCCGTTAACGAGTAACAGGTTCAAAAAGTTTAAGAAATATAAATCATCCCTATTACACTTGTATCGGGTTTATATCAGTTAATTTCTATTTATATAAATTAATTCCTGTTTGGAAAATGATAACAATATTAATATACAAAAATACCCGATGCAAGGACTTCGCCCTCCCACATTCTGAAAAGTAAGGGGGTGCTCACCACATAATTCAATTTCAATTCAATCACCAGAAGACACCAGTTTGCTTGTTTATCGCTTTAAAGAACCCCTTTGTCTTATCTCTTTAGTTGCAAGGCACTCCACTTGTTGCCACAGCCGGTATGGAAATCCTCGGCGTCGACATATGAAAGAATGATTAGTTTCGTGGTCACGTGGAAGAGAAGGCCATATTGGCCACTAGGAAGCTTGTCGTACATAGCAGAGCGGGTCAGTATTTCATGCCGGCACACCGCCTGCAACTTTACAATGCGTATGTTCAGCCACACATGGAATACTGTTCCCATCTCTGGCCCAGGACTCCCCAGTGTCAGTGCCTTCCATTTGACCGTTTCCAGCGCAGAGCGGTTCGAATCGTCGACAACCTAGTTCTCTTCGATACACTATACACTGTGATGTTGCATCTCTGCATTTTATATCGCATCTACCAGCGGAGGTGCTCTGAGGAATTAATGAATAGTAAATTCTAGCTGCCAAATTTCACGAAAGCACATCTCGACAAAACTCGCGATACCATCACACCATCTGGATGCTTGGCGGTTCAGCACTGTACGTTTTACTTGGAGTCTTCTTTCTCGTACAACCCTTTTGTGGAATCGTTTACCACCGGCAATTTTTCCGGACAGATATAACATAGGGACCTTTAAAAAATGTTCTTACTCATTTTCCAAAAGACTGGCAACGCACCTGAAATTCCCCTGGCATTTCAGTTGTTCATTGGCGGCATTAGTCACTTTCGATCCAGTGAGCAGCAGGCTCGTTTGTTCACTCGTCAATAAAAAAACGCCGTGTGCAGTGAGCTCCAAGCACTAAACGCACTCCCCCCGAAGAGGCACTTTAAGTTGCAAACTGGACCAAAATAACTGGTGGCCCAGTGATAAAGGGCTCGCCCACCTGGTAGTGCGTAAGCACAAACATTTATCTAAATTGCGCATGTCAATGCATGTAAACGCCGTACAGAAAACGATCGAATCCAATCACAGTAAATGGCCGTCACACGGTTTAGGCACCACGTCGAATAATAGACACATTGGCCCTAAAAATCCCAACGTTAGGGCCATTACCTGCCAGACTGTCACTTTTGCATATACATATGCCATCACCACCGATTGCATGATCAGCACGGCTTCCAGCCGTAGATCGTGTCGTGAGTCTACCATTTACTTCTAGGGAATGTGGTCCCACGTTATGCAGCTTACGGCCGCAACCTTGCAAGTCTCGTCCTTATACTCGAAAATGAATTCCAAACATATGCTCCACCAAACACAACTATTGCAGATATAGCCAAAAGGCGGTTATAAAATAATAATAATGTTCCAGCCATCAAAAAGGGTTTGTAGAACTGACGTTGAGAACATTACGTATTTTCAAATCATTTTTCTCTCATTCACCAGCTAACTGCCTTCAATCATTCAAAGCGGGATATTCACATAGATTCTCCATTATTTTGTTATATAAAACATTATGTAGGCCAAGCCTTGTCGTTAAGGAACCCAACTTGGCCAAAGCTACTTAGGTGTGAGTCAAACCAAGGCGCAAAGAGCGCCATTGAGAATTGTGACCTACAAACAACCATTGTAGAGACGCAATGCTGCAGAAAGCAAAAAGCATCAACACGACTATCGTCGGGCTTACGGAGTTGAGTATGTATATCGCACACACTCTCCCTAATCCTAAAGATAGCCGACGTATCACAAAAGCTCTAAGACGCTGCCCGCAGTCGTTTGGGGTGTGCGATTACTACAGGCAAGTCACAGTTTTTTTTTATATAGGATAGGGTGACAAACTAGCTCACAGTCCACCTGATGGTAAGTGGTTGCTGTAGCCTATAGACTACTACATCTATCCTCGATTAAAAATCAAAATGCAGATGCGTCGTCATCTTAGGCCCGTGAGGACTAAGATGGAATGCTTTGTTTATAGTAAAAAGAGTCTCCGGTTCTCTACACTCACCGTACGAAACACAGCAGCATTAAGCTACTACTTTACGCTTGTATTCTGTGAGAGCGTGGTCCTTCCCTGGTCGAGCCGGCCTATTCGTGCTACAACTTTACAACTAATATAACTGCAGCATATAAAATTACCAAATACTACCACGTTTTCTCGATAACGTGATACTTACCAGTGGTTAGACTGGTATGTATCACGTTATCAAACCTTAGACAGCCTTAACAAAAAACAATACTACTCAACAAAACTAAAATAAAAACGCTTTAATAACACGAAATTAATACTCTGCTTTTTAGCAAAGGACATATATATTTTCGTTCCTCTCTGCCGCTAACTTTTTGCTATTTGATTTCCAGTTTGATAGCACTTGATAATTATAAACTATAAAGCTTACGCACTTAAGCAATATACACCTACACTTATGGCTAAGACCAACTCGACATCGTGAGATCAAAACTTCCAAAGCATAATATTTCATGTACATTGGTACAACAATACCATAAACTTTCACTTATGCTGAAATAATAAAATGTCTTTCACCCTTACTTTTGCTATATTATTTCTCCCATATCTCGACCAGTTTAGTTTTCAAGAACATTAATTTACGCACCACGCTTATTCACGCATATAAATGTTACGTGACTCTTTGATATTTGCTATACATAACTGTTCCTATATGAGTTCCGTCGTAGTACAAACAAAATCCTTATAATTTCCCTATATGATAAGATAGGGTTTCCAATGTATTTATAGCGATAAACCACTTTTCGCTATTAAGACTATTTTTTTAATTCAATAATCAAAGTTTCCTGAAATGCGACTTTAAAACATGTAACTAAAAATATGAAGTACATAAATAAATATACCTTCAAAAAATACTTTCTATTACGGCAACTACACTGTTTAAACTTTAGGGACACTTTAAAAGGATATTTTCACAGCAAATCATACGCGTGACGTTTCGTCCTTAAAAAAATCTTACAACATGCAACGGTTTTATAGTATTGAGTTGAGTGAAATATCACTCCATGCGATTTTATTGCGTAGTGTGTGATTAACACATATGCATTCTAATATCATCTTTTTCTCACACCTACTTCATTGTTTCTCCTTATCACCCCAAGGTAGACTGGAAAAAAATCCACCTTTATATCACGAGTGTATATAAAGTTTGAAATAAATCAATAATTTTTTTTAATAGAAGAGGGGGCAAACGAGCATGCGGCTCACCCGATGTTAAGTGACTATCGCCGCTCATGATCAACCGCAACACCAGGGGAATTGAAGGTGCGTTGCCGGCCCTTTCGAAAGGAGTAAGCTCTTTTCTTGAAGGTCCCCAGATCGTATCGGTCCCGAAAAATCGCCGGTGGTAAACTATTCCACAGAGAGGTTGTACGCGGAAGAAAACTACTTTTGAAACGTACAGTGGTGGACCGCCAAGCATGCACATGGCATGTATGGTATCGGGACGTTTTCCGCGTAGTGCGTTCACGAAATTTGGCGGCTGGGATTAATCCGAACACTCTCCATGGTATATACGAAAGAAAATGCAAAGAGTGTGTGTGAGTGTAATAGTAGTGGTACGTCGCAGGGTGTTCCTTCTTGGTGTTCGTACCGGATCTTCCCCCTCGGTGTTCGTACGGGATCTTCCCCCTCGATGTTCGTACGGGGTCACCACTGTAATAGTGGAGATGGACGGTCCACTATTAACAGACTCCGAGTAGTTTTAAGGTGGAGAAATGAAACGACTTTTTATGTAAGTCCGATTGAAGTATGAGTATGGAATGAATGTGGAATGGAATGGAATATATTTGCATCAACCTTGCCTATATTTATATGGCTGGCTCACAATTGATTTGCCAATGGTAACAATTTTTATTTTATCTAGCCAATTATAATGCTTATATTATGACCAATGAAAATTATTCAAAATGTACAACTATTATCTATGTTTCGTTTCCCGGCGTGAGACTTGTTTTCTTGTTCACGAAGCTACGTCGCTGGACCGGGCTATAAAAGACATGCAGATCGGTGCGCGCGTGCTTGCACCCTCCTTTCTGCCAAGGAGGGTCGCGTTCGTATACGGCTTAGAGATCTCTAGTCAGAACGTTAAGCCATTTCCTAAAAAAGCGGTGTTTAGTGGGTAAAAGTCTCCACATAACCACGCAGCCGGCTGCGTGGTATGCTATGAGCATTCACCGCCTCCCTCCCCCGCTTTTCGGAGGGTTGCCCACATTTGCTTCGGGCGCAAAAAAAAAAATGCGCGCGCGTAGTCGGTGAGCGGCGGCGGTGTGGAATACAGCTCCGGAACAGCGAGAAGAAGCGAACTGCGGCGTTGAAGAAACGGCTCACCATTGGGCGACGGATAGCGGCGTGTGAAGTCGATGTGGCGCTGAATATTTGCGGCTGCTTCTTGTTTCTTTATAAGAACGTCAAATTATCTATATGCAATCCGCAGTATCTCAGTAGCCAAGGATAGTTAGGAAATAAATGTTTTTTTATCCTCGCCTTCCGCGTTATGGTAGCAGCAGAGTATATATTATTTATTCCCGTTTAGGGTTGATTAGTCTGGCTGCTACAATACCATCGTCCGAAATATGATTCACGGTCCATGTGGAGCACGAAATTCAATATCGACATGTATGAAAGAAGGAAAATGTACAAAGAAATTCCCTAAACAGCTATTAAAAGAAACAGTGCACAATTTCAATGGCTACCCTTTATACAGATGCAGAGCTCCCGAAGATGGTGGCAGGAAAGTTACAATCAAATCTTGCTCTGGATTGTTCGAAACCTAAGATAACAGCTGGATTGTCCCGTATTCGCCCATTCTATATAAAATGTTTAATGCCCACATTATTGTAGAAGCATGTAGCTCTGTCCGCGCAATCAAGTATATCTGTAAGTACATAAATAAAGGAAGCGACCAAGCAATATTTAATTTCAGGAGTGAAGGTGAGGCAAATCCCGCTAATGAAGTACAGACCTTTCAAGCAGGGCGTTATGTCAGTAGTAAAGAGGCAGCATGGCGTCTCTTTTGCTTCCCTTTACACGAAAGGCACCCAAGTGTTACTCACCATGCTGTGCATTTAGAAACTGGAGAGCGTGTATGTATATTTCACAGATAGAAATTTCCAAGAAAGAATTGCATCACCGCCAAAAACTACACTAACAGCTTTCTTTCAACTTTGACAAACCGAACCTTTTGCAAAGACGTTGTTATATTCTGAAGTACCCCGCTTTTATACTTGGAAAACATCTAGGAAGGAGTGGAAACGCCGTATTCAAGGCGCGCCTGTTGCAAATTTGCCCGGTGTAAAGTCATCAGATGCCCTTGGTCGTGTGTATACCGTCCATGTAACTAATTTTGAATGTTGTTTTGAATGTTGCTGCTGCACCATGTTCGGGGTTCTGTTTTAAGGTCTTTATATTCTACAGGATATAAAGACCTTAAAACTGTCAACGGTCTGGAATGCGCTACTTATAGAGAAGCATGTAAAGCTCTGCATCTTTTAGAAAACGATAATCACTGGGATGAAACCATGGAGGATGCTGTGCAGTGCCAGTCACCAGCCAAAATAGGGGATCTCTATGCAACTATCATATCATCTTGCGGGCTATCTAATGTACATGAATTGTAAGACAAATATAAAGTGTACATGGCGGAAGATATTTTGCGAAGGTTACAGCAGACACACGCGAACGTGACATACAATGAACACTTTTATAATGAAGCACTTGGAAAAATTGAAGATAAAGTAATGGCAATGGTAGCCAAAAAATTAAGCGACTTTGGAATGATAAGCCCACAGCGAACAACCAAAAATGAACTAAGTGACGAAATTATACGTGATACAAACTACGATATACCAGCTTTGCAGCAGCAAAGTGTTGTTTGCTCCCCGAACAAAAACGAGTTTTTGACAAAGTATTAGGACAAACTGAATCTGGAAATGGTGCACTTTTCTTTTTAGATGCCCCTGGAGGAACTGGGAAGACATTTTTGTTAAATTTATTATTAGCGAAAGTACGGAAAGATAAAAACATTGCTGTGGCCGTAGCTTCCTCCGGTATAGCCGCCACGCTGCTAAGCGGGGACCGCACTGCACATCCTGTTTTAAAATTCCCTCTAAATCTAGCCCAGGAAAAATCGCCGATCTGCAACTTTAGCAAAAATAGTGCACGAAGTATAATGCTACGACAATGCAAACTTTAAGTGTGGGACGAAAATACAATGTCGCATAAAAAAGCTGTAGAAGCACTAAATCGAACGCTCCAGGATTTGCGCAGCAATACTGATGCAATGGGAGGAATGGTGGTTTTAAGCATGCCTCAAGTCGTCTATTTTATGGAACAAGGTGACAAAATTCAGTTTAATGATTTCTTATATTTACGCGAACATTGCACATGATTAAAACTACTTTTACGGATTTTATCGCGTTTATTTTTTCTTACTTTTTATTTTTATTTTTAATTCCCGACGTTTCGGGCGCTTTCCAGCACCCATGGTCACGGGGGACTGAGATGACTGACGTCCCGATGTCATTGTTAAACCCGGAGTACCTTCAGCTTTTTTAATTATTGTTTATGGTCCGATCTATGCAAAATGAACTGACTATGTCCTGAGGTCTTGCAGTGGTATGCTTGGGTTTAGTTTTAATTTTATTGATTATAGGATCCCAAGCAGGTGGTAGTACCCAGCCTCCTTCTCTATTGAAATTAGGATGTTTTTTTAATTTCAATAGCCTCACGTATCATCCTTGGTAGGAATCGGTGTTCTTTCGCGAGGATTTGTGGTCTATCAAATCTGATGTAATGGTTGGGGCCGTCTAGGATATGATCACAAACTGCAGACTTCCCGGAACGTTGATGCTTCACATCAGCTATATGTTCTTTTACGCGGGTCCTAATTGATCTTTTGGTTTGTCCTATATAAGAGAGACCACATTTACAATCAAGCTTGTACACTCCTGCATCTTGTAGAGGAATATGACACTTGACGGATGGTAGGAACTGACTAATCTTCTTCTGCGGCTTGTAGAATGTTCTAATAGAAGCTCGCTTCAAGATATAGCCAATCTTGTCTGTGACACCTCTGACATATGGTAGTACAGCAGGCACACGCTCGACTGTGGCCGGCTTCACTCGGTCACTGTGACGTAGGCGCGGGACCCGAAGCTTGTTGTCATGCAGAACTTGCTTGACGTGCTGAAGCTCGGCGGCCAGGTGTTTGCTGTCACAGATCCCTCGTGCTCTCTGTAACAAAGATTTGCCCACGGTAGCTAACTGTGAAGGATGGTGGTGAGATTCACCGTTTAAATATCGGTTTGTATGGGTCTTTTTCCTATACACAGTGTGACCAATGGTGTTATTAGGATTTCGGATGACTAACACATCTAGGAAAGGTAAGGAATTATTTACCTCTAACTCCATAGTAAATTGAATTTTAGCGTTTATGGAATTAAGATGTTCTAAAAATGCAGTTACTTTGTCTGATGGTAAAATTGTGAAAGTATCGTCTACGTACCGCTTGTAGATCCTTGGTGTAACAGGTGCAGTAAGGAGGGCTTTCTCCTCAAAGTCTTCCATGAATATATCGGCGACAATGGGAGATACAGGTGAGCCCATCGCCACACCATCTACTTGCTTGTAAAACTCTTCCTTCCACAATAGATAGCCAGATGTAAGGCAATGTCTTAGTAGTACTGCATATTCTGCTGGCATGTTATTTTCCTCTAGTTTCCTAGTTATAATTGAGATGCAGTCTTCAACAGGTAGGCATGTAAATAGAGACTGAACATCAAAACTGACCATGGTTTCATTGCAAAAATAAACACATTGATAAATACCATAAATTAACAACTAAATCAAATGTCCAACATACGAAATCGTTGACCACAGACACGAATCATAAACAACGCGCTGTCTACAACTTATCAAAACAAACACTGGACGACGCCACAATAAAAGTTTTAGAAAAAGGTATTAATTTCGCAATAACACCGCGAAAAATACCGTATGAGGACATTATCTGTAGTGTTGAGGACTGTCTGTATAAAAATAATATTGGTAATGAAGATTTAGAGGCCATACGTCAAGACATCTCGTCTATGTTACGTCGAAGTTCAGCGCCGAAATTAAATCTCCCCAAAAATGAATTTAACGCGTTGAAAAACTTACGCAACAGACCAGAGCTTACGATTCTCCGCGCAGATAAAGGTAATTCTACGGTTATAATGGATACGTCAGATTACAATTTTAAAATACAACAACTTTTGTCGGATGAAACTACTTATCGAAAGGTCAAAACAGACCCTACAACTAATACGCTTAAAACAACTAGCAATCTAATTAAGAAATACTCCGAAAAATTGAATCTGGACGTTAATTCGATAATACCTTCCTGTGCCAAACCACCGAAGTTGTATGGGTTACCAAAGATACACAAACCGAATGCTCCATTACGTCCAATAGTGAGTCAGATTGATTCGCCAACTTACAGATTGGCTCAATACTTAGCTAAAATATTATCACCACTCAGAGGACACACAAGAGCACACACTAAGGATTCATACCATTTTGTCAGTGAGATAAAAGACCTACATCTTACTGACAATGAAACCATGGTCAGTTTTGATGTTCAGTCTCTATTTACATGCCTACCTGTTGAAGACTGCATCTCAATTATAACTAGGAAACTAGAGGAAAATAACAGGCCAGCAGAATATGCAGTATTACTAAGACATTGCCTTACATCTGGCTATCTATTGTGGAAGGAAGAGTTTTACAAGCAAGTAGATGGTGTGGCGATGGGCTCACCTGTATCTCCCATTGTCGCCGATATATTCATGGAAGACTTTGAGGAGAAAGCCCTCCTTACTGCACCTGTTACACCAAGGATCTACAAGCGGTACGTAGACGATACTTTCACAATTTTATCATCAGACAAAGTAACTGCATTTTTAGAACATCTTAATTCCATAAACGCTAAAATTCAATTTACTATGGAGTTAGAGGTAAATAATTCCTTACCTTTCCTAGATGTGTTAGTCATCCGAAATCCTAATAACACCATTGGTCACACTGTGTATAGGAAAAAGACCCATACAAACCGATATTTAAACGGTGAATCTCACCACCATCCTTCACAGTTAGCTACCGTGGGCAAATCTTTGTTACAGAGAGCACGAGGGATCTGTGACAGCAAACACCTGGCCGCCGAGCTTCAGCACGTCAAGCAAGTTCTGCACGACAACAAGCTTCGGGTCCCGCGCCTACGTCACAGTGACCGAGTGAAGCCGGCCACAGTCGAGCGTGTGCCTGCTGTACTACCATATGTCAGAGGTGTCACAGACAAGATTGGCTATATCTTGAAGCGAGCTTCTATTAGAACATTCTACAAGCCGCAGAAGAAGATTAGTCAGTTCCTACCATCCGTCAAGTGTCATATTCCTCTACAAGATGCAGGAGTGTACAAGCTTGATTGCAAATGTGGTCTCTCTTATATAGGACAAACCAAAAGATCAATTAGGACCCGCGTAAAAGAACATATAGCTGATGTGAAGCATCAACGTTCCGGGAAGTCTGCAGTTTGTGATCATATCCTAGACGGCCCCAACCATTACATCAGATTTGATAGACCACAAATCCTCGCGAAAGAACACCGATTCCTACCAAGGATGATACGTGAGGCTATTGAAATTAAAAAACATCCTAATTTCAATAGAGAAGGAGGCTGGGTACTACCACCTGCTTGGGATCCTATAATCAATAAAATTAAAACTAAACCCAAGCATACCACTGCAAGACCTCAGGACATAGTCAGTTCATTTTGCATAGATCGGACCATAAACAATAATTAAAAAAGCTGAAGGTACTCCGGGTTTAACAATGACATCGGGACGTCAGTCATCTCAGTCCCCCGTGACCATGGGTGCTGGAAAGCGCCCGAAACGTCGGGAATTAAAAATAAAAATAAAAAGTAAGAAAAAAATAAACGCGATAAAATCCGTAAAAGTAGTTTTAATCAAAATTCAGTTTAACTACGAATAGGAGAGTGCATTTATATAATGATATCAATGCTGGAAACTATGCTGACACACTATTAAAAACCGGCGATGGGCGGTTGGAAACGGATGCTGAGGGCTGCGTTAAATTGACGAGAGATTTTTGTAATTTAATACAGAGTCATTCCGAATTAATTTCGAACGTTTATTCAGATTTAACGAACAACATGCATGAAGACAAATGGTTGTGTATTCTTGCACCAAAAAATGAGAGCGTTAACAAAATAAATTCAGATATATTAAGCGAAGTAGCAGGAAAAATAACAGAGTATTTGTCAGTAGACACAGTTATGGACACAGAACAGAGCACTTCATATCCCGCAGAGTTTCTAAATACAAATCTAGAGTTGTCAGGTGTACCCTCACATAAACTTCAATTTAAATTAGGCGTCTCAGTCATTCTAATGCGAAATTTAGATGCTCCTCGGTTATGTAACGGGACAAGGCTGCGTATGACTGAATATGAATCTTGGACGGAACATAATCGGTGCTACAATTTTCACAGGCGTAGGAAAAGATGAAAATGTTTTTATACCACGGATTCCTATAATTCCCACAGATCTTCCTTTTCATTTCAAAAGGTTGCAGTTCCCTATTAAGCTCAGTTTGGAATGACAAAAAAAAAGCACAAGGGCAAACGTTACAGGTAGCGGGCGTCAACTTAAAAAACCGTGCTCCTCATATGGTTAGCTGTATGTAGCACGTTCGCGTGTGTGCCCAGATCTCCATTCTTTCCCCAAATGGAAAAACATATAACATTGTGTACAGTAGCGTCTTAAAATAGTGTTCAGTTAGTTTTTTTTTCCAAAATTCCCACAATCTATTAAACAAAACTCCCACAGATCTTCCCTTTCAATTCAAAATTTCCTACTTAGCTCCGTTTCTTTTCAATTTAAAATGCTGCACATCTGACGGATCTATTTAAGCTCAGTTTCCTTTCAACTCAAAAGGCTACATCTCTGACGGATCTTTTATTTGGCTCAGTTTCCTTTAATTAAAAAATATCCCATTTCCATTTGGAATAAACAAGCTATTTTCATGCTTTCCTATACGCTGCGTTTAAAAACATTTAAATAGGCTGACGAATCAATTTTGCTCAGTTTCCTTTTAATGGCTGCATCTCTGACAAACCTATAAAACTCAGTTTTCTTTCAATTCAAAAATCAATGGATAGTTCATTTCCCATTGACCAAGCGGGCGAAGCCGCGGGTAACAGCTAATTATTTTAAATATTTCTGTTGATTTCAGTATTAATTTTTCCAGTTATATGCTGTAATTCTATAACATATAAAAATTAAAGATGGGTTAGGATAGAAATACAAAACTAGGTTGGAAATTACTACCTCAGTTCACGCGTGTTCGGTATGTTTTGTTTCATTTTTTCTCAAATTGCTAACATCTGGTATATTTGTCTAATTTGTCGGTTAGAAAGAGTAGAGGTTGAGCATTTGGTAGAGAAAGGACGAGAGCTTGAGTCCAGCAAAACAGAAGTAACCTATTAAAATCTCAAAAAAGTAATATTGTTCCTAAGTAAATATTTTATATAGAAAAAATTCGTGATGTGGATGAATTTTTTTTTAGCAATAAATTAAAATTTTACTGAAGGAGCTTTACTCTTAATTCAGTTAACAAACGAAATCCTATCCATTTGGATATGTCAAATCTCAAAAATAAAAATGGAAAACTAGTGGCCCATGTCCAGCCTTTATTGCTCAGCGAGGTAATTTTTTGAGAAGTTTTGTATAAAATACATCACCCTGGGTTTAATTTGATATCGGGCCGTCCATCACCCCAATCGCCCGAGAACATTGGTGCTGGAAAACATCCGATACGATCCGATTGTTTTCTTAATGGGGTCCATATTGAACTGTTTATAATAAAATTTGATTATCACTTACGGAACTAACATTCCAAGGCCACAATCTTCTAATCCTTTACTATGTGTTAGTACATATACATGTGGTAGTGTCGCTGCAGCTATATGGCTGAAGTACGAACGGGTCGGCTCGGCCGGAAAAGGACCAATCTCTCACAGAATTACAACATAAAATAGCAGTTTAATGAAGTTTAAACGTATACCATTATTACTGGAAATAAAAAAAATATCTGTTGACAACGCAGCTGCATTTTGATTTTTATTCGAAGTCAGATGTAAATATTTATTGTCCACCGTTTAACACCAATTGGACACGACTGTTTGCTTGTTTAATACCATTATTTAAAAAAAAAAAGAATTTCCTTAATTGGAAAATACCTATTCAAGTTAGTGAAATAAAAGTTATGGGTGCGTGGATCTTTCTTATAATATATATAATATATCCTTCTTATCAAAGTATATATATATATATATATATATATATATATATATATATACATATATATATACACTTTGATAAGAATTGACATTCTTCCCCTATTTGGTAAATTCACGTTTTTTTCTTTTGCAAATAAAAGTTAATCTATGTAGACATCCCTAGGCTTGCTTGTGAAAAGCATTCAGTGGGGCGTGCTGCGTAGTGGTTCGCATGAATAGTGGGTGGCGCATCTGCGTTCACTTTGACTACTGTATTTCTACTCCGGGAATAGAAATTGATTTCGCGCTCTACAGGTGCGTTTAGCGGTGCATTTTTGAAAAGGAAAAAACTGAAAGTTATCCCCCTTTAAAATTTCTACAGCTCACCCTTTTATTAACGATAAAACAACACGTAAAGATATCATTTGTAGAGGTTATAAAACAAAAAAAAATTACCATTGGAGTAACACAATTACTTGTCAAATATTTCTAAAAGCACTTGTGTACCATTTCAGCCTCTCAAAAGTTCACTGCTGAATACAGGCCACCCCATATATTGGCTCGTAGTGGGAAAATTTGCAATAATTATTATTAAACATTACTATGTGTTGAAACTGTTGAATTGGTTTTTAGTAGCCTTTTTATTAACATAGTTTTTAGTAGCTAGTCATCATAATTACAGCCCTTCACAAGCCATTTGCTGAACTTAGGCCTCTCCAGAGAACAGGCGAAGAAATGTCACCAAGCCACAAAATCAAGGTCATGTGCTACCTGAATCCATCAACCAAGTTACTCAATCTAGTAGGGTTCTGCCCCACATGTCGCCTACCGGTACAACGCTGCCACTCGAAAATCTTTTTTTTCGTTGTCGGTCATTCGAGCTTTACAATAGCCTGCCCATTGACACTTCAGCTTACTAATCCGTTGGGCTTTTTCTGATATTCTGAGGTTCTACTGCCGGATATCCTCATTTCTAAGGAGAAGAAACGCGAGCATAGCCATATCTATACCTCGCTGAACGACCTAGAGATTCATCATATTGCCAGCAGTTAAAGAACACGTCTTAGATCCATAAATCATCAATGGTAACACAAACAGATTGTACAATCTTGTCTGTAAAATTTGATGTATACATACTAGTGTACTCTTAAAATTGTTAAATAAATAAATAACTGCCATGCTTGGCAGGCGGTATAGCGGAATTTTGTTGTGAAGAAGATGCTGCAGCCCATCTCCTGGATTGTTGCTCCTGTTTTATTACTCTGGCATGCAAAAAACCTTTACAATTACGTTATTTTTTGTACCATAATGTAGCAATATCATAATATTTTTGGATTTTGTCTTAAAATATACATCTAGGATTATTTTTGACATCATCATCATCATCAATATCGTCATTACTGCCCTCCACAAGCCTACTGCTGAACATAGGCCTCCCCCAAGGGATGCCACAAAGCACGGTCCTGAGCCATCTGCATCCATCGACTTCCTACATTTCTTGCCAGGTCGTCACTCCATCTAGGAGGGGGTCACCCTACACTACGCCTACCGGTACGAGGCTGCCACTAGAGAACCTTTTTTACCCATCGGTTGTCGGTTCTTCGAGCTATATGGCCGGCCCATTGCCACTTCAGCTTACTAACCCGTTGAGCTATGTCTGGTTCTACTGCGGATATCCTCATTTCGAAGTTTGTCACGCAGAGAAACCCCGAGCATAGCCCTCTTTATAGCTCGCTGAGTGACCTTGAGCGTCCTCATACAGCCAGCAGTGAAGGAGAGTAGTTAGTTAGTACCAGTTCTGGCCCAATGAGTCAGAAGTGGTACAAGTACGACGTTCGTCGACTCACGATCCTTAAAAAAAAGGTTTTGGCATGCTCTGATCACGAATCTGCGGTCCATTTTTGCGTAGGATGCACGGTTCCGGAGATGTGCAGATTAATTAACTCCTACTTAATTGATATCCGGTGAGGACCTCCACCATCATTAGCGCCCCATTGTTATTTATCTATTGTTCATTGAATACCGTCATTGTCTATTCGTGCGTCGGATCATCAGTGCTATTATATTATACTCCTTTGTTCCTAACTGCAACGGTAATCTGAATCATCAATAAAATACATTACCTAATTTTGTTACAATTTTTATTTACGAAATACAAAATATTATTACTTATTATCTATAAAATAGGAGCGAAACATCTCATCCACTAAAATGTCGTTGTACAATGTGTTCCCTGTAAATATACTCGTAAAACTATGCAATGAATATCCCTGAAACTTATATAGCTAATACATTAAGCAATATTCGCCACAAACTGAAGTTCACTCATTCTGAATCCTATCAACATTCCAGTTCCATCTTTTACAATCCTTTTTAAAAACTCTAGATGATATCGTACAGGTGCTCGTCCGTATGAATCAAAATATTGACCGACGTCATTCGTATCGATATATAAAGCTACCCAATGTGACCCTGGTTTATCATCTGTATCCAAATTGCATATTATATACGTTGGCACGTGGGTGTACATGGGCAGTCTATTGGCAGCATAAACATTATTTTCTAGACTGGGGTGAATCTTTTTCAGATGTTGTTGTACATATAGTGTATCCATGATATTACTACTATTAGTAGATTATTACAGTACAATCTACTCAATGACTATCATAGGAATGATCAATTATAGTGATTTCTAAATATTAAATTGCATTATTTTGTGTTATACAAAACGTATTTGAGTCATCAATACACTGAACAAGACGCGACACGAAGTAATGTTGAGATAAGTAACAAAATGTGAGATAAGCTTGTTGACGCATAAAGTTACTATCAATTCAACTGCAGAAATTCTTTAGATTAGAATTATTACACACTGGTACTATATAAAACCAAGCAAGTGCAGTCATGGAGTTAGTGTATGGTCGTTTGATCGCAGTGGATTTATCAATACTACATTTGTGTTACTTCAACGCATAAAAGGCCATGGATGTAAGTGTTTATTCTATTGACAAACTTACTTTTCTTTCTGTTATTTTCTTACGTGTGTATGATTTAGTGTTAAAAAATTATATTTAAATATTGTGTGTATATTATATTAAGCCGTGGTAGCTCAGATGGTTAGCGCAAGCTGTAAATTTCACAGTACCCGGGTTCGATCCCCGCCGGCACCAATTAAATTGTTAATTGCAATTTTAAGTGTTTATTCTATTGACAAAGTTACTTTTCTTTCTATTATTTTCTTACGTGTGTATGATTTAGTGTTAAAAAAATTATATTTAAATATTGTGTGTGTATTATATTAAGCCGTGGTAGCTCAGATGGTTAGCGCAAGCTGTAAATTTCACAGTACCCGGGTTCGATCCCCGCCGGCACCAATTAAATTGTTATTTGCAATTTAACAAATTATATTTAAATATTATGTGTATACCGCATCCACGAATACTAGAGTAGTTAAAAAATACTTTTTCAACAATGACAGTCATTAGTTGATCATTAGTGAATGTGATTCTGTTTATTTAAATTACAGGAAGACAAGAGCAGAAGGAAGAAATGGGATGATGGGAAGTAATGAAGCAATGTTATGTGAATTTTGTTGGAACAAACATATTTTTAGTAACGTGTAAATACTTTTAACATTTTGGTTCAAAATGACACAAAATCTAAAAAATATTAGATACATAATCGACATGGAAGGATTTTACATTACATATCCGCATAAACATTTTCAATGTAGAGAAATAGCTATTCTAGACGTAAAACTATCTAATAAAAATGATTTGATTTCCCAAAAACATTAGTTATAGTACACAATATATATTAATTGTTTACACCAACACTTTCACTTTTTATTTCGCCCCTTAGAACTTTAGACGTGTGTAATATTTCACTTTATAAATCAGTTTACTGCTATTGTGGCAGGACCAAGTGGATGTGGGAAGTCAAATTTTGTAACAAATTTCATAAAATCAGTTACAGAAATATTTAATTGTGATTTTAATCAGATCACATGGTACTTTGATGAAATGCAACCTTTATATAATTTACCAATTGTTAACTATCATCAAGTAATTCCAAATCTTAATATGTTTGATGGTGAAAACCCACATCTCGTTATTATTGATGATCTAGTGAGAGAGTCCGATGTAACTTTAAACTCGAACAGTGTTTTATATTAGATTAAATAGAAGATTTATAAAGAAATAAAAAATAAGATATCGCATACAATTTGTTTTATTTAATTTTATAACGATATACATAGTTACATACACACAAAATGCATTATACATAACTCATAAAATCTAACACACAACACATATTATAACCTTAGCTACTATAGTCTACAGTAACATTTCTGTTTTTATCTATCTCAATAATATTATCAAACTCAGCATAAACTATACAGTTAATTGTTTGTATTAGTGAGTATTCAAATCGTACTTCTAATCTTACACTACCATGCTTTATAAGATTCCAATGAGCTGTTGAGTTGGCTGATAAATCAGGAGTTAAGTCAAACGCTAGTAGACAGTAACCTTTGGCATACTGTTCACAAGAGATTCCATTTCCTTCATTAAGAAAGTGAATACCAGTTCCCGAGAATAGAGTATGATATGCTGATGTAAATACACTATTTTTAAAAGATGGTTGCAAAGCTTTTGAAGGTATTTGTTGACCATCAATATATAAGCTGAAAGAATTAATACCATAGTTTTCAAAGTTAAATGGATTTTTAGTAAGGGAACCATTAAATGCAGAATTGTTCACAAATCCAATAATACATCTTTTGGGTATCTGTCCTAAAATATATTATCAAGAGTTTTTCCTTGAACACCCGATGGAATTGTTAAAACTTTTACTTCAGCTCGAGTAATAGGATATTTAGCAGTGGTAGAAGCTAAAAAATTTTTGATGTGCGAGTAATACACTTGGATTAATTCGTGCTCGTCGAACAATAAGAGTTACATCCGTAATGCAAACTTTAAACTTTACATCGTTTGAACCAGCAATTAAATTAAAACTCTCTCTTGATCAAACCAATTTAACACTCATTTCAACACCATTAATTAAAATTTATCTTGGTTGAAAATGTCACCAGAAGATGACCAATCATTTCTATTTCCTTAATTTCACTAATCAATTCCTGTCTTTTAACAAATCCTATGTTTTTACCATCCGTAGAATCCATTTTTCCTGCTGTATCATCATACCAAAGACTACAAGAAAGATGAGATTGTTTAGCAGCAGGAGCATAGTTTAAAAGTGTTTCCATGTATGCTCGATATGCATAGGTATTATTAGGTGGTGATACAAGTTTTTGGTTTAAATAAACTTTAGGTTGACTAAAAAGTAAATGCAACCAGCTACTATTGTAGTTGATATCAAGTTAGTTGAATCTTGATTTAATATTTTTGCCTTTATGTGAACACCGGGCTGAATTCCCCACAAGAATGATAATGAAGGAAAGACATATTTAATTTGAAAATATATCTTTGACATTTTTTGTTTTGAGACCAAGTTTTTTCGCAGCTTGCACTTTAGCAGTTAATAGTGGAATGAACGAGGTCAACCGTTTTCTTTTAGTTTTATACCCAGATCCTATCACGTTAAATTGATCAATTTTCTCATCAGCCTTTCGTTTTAAATTCGTACTAACTTGCTTTAGACGATCTTTTATTGAGGCTTCCATAGGACGCGTTTGAACCATATCCGATAAAAGTCCTACTCCAGCGCTTAATGCCTCCTTACCAATCACTCGAGCACCACTTGAAAGTAAAGGTAAAACTGATCTAAATAACCGCCCTAAGAAGCTCCCAATACCATGACCGCGTTGGTATGGTGAACCCTTATAAATTACTCCAACTTCTGACCCAGCTTGATGTGTATAATAATTTTCATATGGACATTTATGATGATCACGAAGAGAATTCATTATTATAATTTTCGGAAATGTAGTTTAATACACACGGTTCCAAACTGGAATGGTATTTTTTGTCCTATGCTGGACGTGTATAGAACTAATTCTAAGACGGGGACTAGACCGATAATAGTGGAATTTAATTGAGTCATTATTAAAGAAAAGATGTTACATGAAGTAAAAAAATTTAATAAAACAAAACCAAAAAATGAGAAATTAAATACTTCGCATCTAAATTACTCACAAAAAATCATCCCTATATATGTCACGGGGACGTTAACACAAAATACTCAAAAACTTTTCTATCAGGCCAGAATTTTCCAAAAAAGTCATAAATATTTATTCTACTGGACATCTAGAGGCATTGTATACTTACGCAAGAATGAAAATTCTTCTCAAATTAGAATAAATAATGAAACAGATCTAGAAAATCTACGGAAGACCGAATGACTAGTTTTAACTTTTAGATTAGATATTTTCGCATCCTTTCTTTTATTTTTAACTAGCATAATAAGATATAAAGTATATTATAATACTATACATTATAATATACATAGTCACAATTTACAGACAGTACATAAACAAAAATCAAACATTATACACCTTAATTACATATTTTAAATCACACTAACATTTTATAATATATCATATTCACTCATTTTATATATACTACTTACAGTTACATTTTTCAATCAATTTATCGAATAAAAGATATTATTTGGTCAATAACGAGACTCTGTTAGAGAAATTTAAAGTAATAAATAAAAGGCGATAATAACGCTCTAAGCTTCACTATTAACTTAGACAAATTTACGGTATCAAGATCGATAGCCTGTGACGTTGAAGATTGTTATAAGTATTTGTCATCTAGTGAATCCAACTTCACAATTATTACGCAGAATATACGCTGACAGATTTTGAAGTATTACTGACTAGATAAAAATAGAGTTTGATGTCATTGTATTAAGTGAATGCTGGTTGCTTAATAAGGACAACTTACCTAAAATTACTGGTTATAATTTATACTCCACTAATTTTAATAACAACCAAAATGACGGATTAGTAATATATGTAAAAGAAAAACATTTGTTCACGACTGAAGAGCCTCATTTTCAAGAAGGGAATTGTATCATAACAACATTGAATGATATTGTTATTCTCTCAATATATAGGTCACCGTCATATAAAAATGTAGAAAACGTTTTTGCCTTCTTGGATAGTGTACTACAGAAATATTCGAAACATAAAAACATAATTATAATAGGAGATATAAATATTAACATTAACATTAAAACAGATATTAATTCGGATAAGTATTTACAACTGACAGCATTCCATGGGTTATTACCCACTCATACTCTAGTAACACGTGATGCAAGTGGTTCGTGTATTGATCATGTTCTGCTAAAAAACGAATAATTCTTCACTTACTATGGTTCCTCAAACTTCAATCACTGATCACAAACCGTGTTTTATTTTTCTAATTTTATGTATGAAAAATAAACAACGTCAACAGTTTTATACAACTACTATCTGGAAAATAGATCACGATAAACTTAATTCGGATATGCAAAACATTTTCTTTTTTACCATTAAAAATATATATATATAATATTAAAGATCCAAATACTTCTCTTGAATACTTAGTTAATAAAATAAAAACAGTAATTGAAGTTAATACTAAATTAGTGAAGTTGCCAAGACAAAAAAAGATCATTAAACCTTGGATTACGACTGGTCTTCTTAGATGTATTCGTCACCGTGATAAACTACATAAGAGGGCTAGGCGATTTCCAGATAGTGAAAGTGATCAAATTATATACCGACGATATCGTAATCACTGTAACGCATTGTTAAAAAGGTAAAGAGAAATTATGAAAAAGAGCGAGTGAATATGGCTAAAAATAATAATAAGAAGCTATGGGAA
The DNA here is from genome assembly GCA_907164705.1 of Parnassius apollo. Taxonomy (NCBI): domain Eukaryota; kingdom Metazoa; phylum Arthropoda; class Insecta; order Lepidoptera; family Papilionidae; genus Parnassius; species Parnassius apollo. Next base: position 4,123,188 of record CAJQZP010000049.1, read on the forward strand.
GTACTTACTGATATTATAGGTAACATGAAAAAGAAAGGGTATAACAGAGAACTGTTAAATATATCTAGTACGCCGCAAGTATCTGTTAACCTTATTAATAATTATTTTGTAAATGTAGGTAAAAGTTTGGCAGAGAGTTTTAAGGTAGGAAATAAAAACAGCGAAAGTTTTAATATTAACATTGGTGAAAAATCAAATTATTACTTAAATTCATTTGCTTTATTGGACACGGATGAAAGAGAAGTAGAACAATTAATTGAGAATTTGAAAACCGACTGTTCAGTTGATTGGGATGGAATTTCGAATAAATTTATTAAAAATTTTAAATATTTGTTAATACCTCCTTTAATTGTATAGTCAATCAATGTTTAAATGATGGTATATTCCCTAGATATCTTAAGAAGTCCGTAATTCGACCTATTTTTAAAGATGGTGAAAAAAACCTCTGTAAGTAATTATAGACCTATCTATATATTACCCGCTTTATCCAAAATTTTAGAGAAAATTATAAATAATAGACTTACAAAATATCTGGAGAAAAATAATTTATTGTTAAATACGCAGTTTTGTTTTAGACATGGCAAATCAACAGAGCATGCCGTTCATACTCTTACAAATTTTTTGTCATCGTATTTAGACAGTGGAAAAAAAGTGTATTTCTGTTTTCTTAGATTTGGCGAAAGCATTCGATACCGTGTCAATAAAAATACTATTAAAAAGACTGGAAAATGTCGGTATCAGAGGCACTCAACTCAAACTATTCAAAAGTTATCTTTCACACACACGGCGTTCCACAAGGGAGTATACTCGGCCCAACCTTATTTCTTATTTATATTGATAATTTTACAAAATTTAATCTCTCTCAGGGACATATAATTTCATATGCAGACTGTTTTGATATTTGCTGCGGAAACGTGGAAAGATGTATTCTCGTCTGCACAATTAGGTATAAATGCAGTTACCAATTGGCTTTACAGTAATAAACTTTCAATCAATATTACGAAAACAAAATATACAGTTTATTCATTAAGAAAACTTTAACCTTAGTGATTCATTCATATGATTGTTTAACAAGGGATAACAGCTGTTCCTGCCTTTCACTTGAGCCTGTTGAATATATTAAATATCTAGGGGTTATAATAGATAGTAATTTAAATTTTAAACAACATATTAACACACTTAGTAAAAGAATTCATAAATTAAAATAAACTGTACGTTAAGGTACTGATTGAAAGGGTCATGAAAGAAACTGATGGAAAAATTTGGGATGTGCAAGCGGGAATTAGAAAGGGAATGGGATGTACAGATCAAGTCTTTTCCATGTGCATGATGGCGAGAAGTTTCTGGCCAAAAACCAAAAAGGTTTTTTGTGCGTTCATGGACTTGGAAAAGGCCTATGACAGAGTGGATAGGGATTTGCTATGGCAAACACTGAACTCATTTGGGTTGAGCGCTGGCTTGATACAGGCATTGGAGTCTCTTTATAGGGACTCTAGTGCTTGTGTTAGGATCAACAGGGTCTACTCGGACTGGTTTGACATCCATAAAGGTGTCAGACAGGGCTGTGTGGCTTCCCCGTGGCTGTTCAACCTATTTATGGACAGTTGTTTGCAAAATTTGAAAGTTGAAAAATACGGATTAAGAATGGGTGAGTTAACCGTCAAACGCCTTTTTGTACGCCCATGATCAAGTTATTCTTGCGTCGTCGGCGAGCCGAGTTGCATGTGATAGTTACATTAATGAACGGATCATTAAAAGAAAGGGGTATGAAAGTGAACGCAAGTAAGATGAAGGTTATGGTTTTTGAAAGAGAAGAAAGTAAAACGATTTGTGAAATAAGAATAGAAGGGGAGTTGATCGAGCAAGTAGATGAGTTTGTATATTTGGGCTGCGTATTTAGCAGGAATGGGAGATATGATAAGGATATAGAACGACGAGTGAATGCGGGAAATAGAGTAAATGGGGCCTTGCACTCTATTGTGAAGAGTCAAAATGTGTCGAAAAAGACACGTATGGCAATTCACAATGCTGTGTTGGTCCCTACTTTAACGTATGGTAGTGAAAGTTGGGTGTGGCAGAAGAAGCACGAGAGTAGAATAAACGCAGTAGAAATGCGGTCGTTAAGGAGTATGTTAGGGCTGAATCTGAATGACAGGATAAGAAATTGTGTAATGAGAGAAGAGTGTGGTTTGCAAGATGATGTTGTGACCAGGATTAAGAAAGGAATGCTTCGGTGGTTTGGTCATGTGGAAAGAATGAATGAGAAAAGAGTGACAAAGAAAATTTATGGTGCAGAAGTGAATGGCAGAGTCGGAAAGGGACGTCCTAGGCGAAAATTTATCGACCAAATTGGCGATTTATTGAAAACGGGCCAAATTAGGAGTACCCTTAACCAACGAGCATGTATGCGTAGGTGTATGGATGTGAAGGAGGCGAGAGAGGTGTGTCAGGATCGGGCCAAATGGAAGTCTGTAGTCTCTGCCTACCCCTCTGGGTGACAGGCGTGAGTGTTTATGTATATGTAAATAATTGGTTGCATTCACTTTTTATAGTAGTTAGTTAGTACCAGTTCTGGCTTACTGAGTCAGAAGTGGTACATCGTTCGTCGACTAACGATCCTAAAAAAAAGCTGGTGATCTTCTGGGATACCTAACTCATAAATGGGCGGAGGCAGTAGAGTTCAAGAAGGAGGCGTTGGCCGTTAGTTTGGACATAGCGAAGGTTTTCGATTGGGTTTGGCACAAAGCGCTTCTTACGAAGCTTCCTTCCTATGGCCTACCAGAGAAATTGTACGCTGGTGATGCTTTATACAACAGCCGTGCCAATATTTTTCGGGAAAACGTCGCTGAGTACCGGGACAAACTGGTGTCTGAAGTCGAAACTTTGTTGAACAAAATCTCGAACTGGGGGCGACTAAATCTAGTCCAGTTTAATACCCAGAAGACACAAGTTTGCGCATTTACCGCTAAAAATCCCCTTCGTTGTATCTCCTCAGTTTCAAGGAACTTCCATTGTTGCCTCAGCCAACATCGGAATCCTCGGCGTCGACATATCGAGTGACGTGCAGTTTCGTGGTCACTTGGTAGAGAAGGCCAAATTGACCTCAAAAAGCTTGGCGTGCTCAACAGAGCGGGACAGTATTTCATTCCGGCTCACCGCTTGCAACTTTACGAGGCGCAGGTTCGGCCGCACACGGAATACTGTTCTCATCTCTGGGCCGGGGCTCCCCAGTGCCAGCTCTTTCCATTAGATCGCATCCAGCGCAGAGCAGTTCGAATGTCGGCGACCGTGCTTTTTTCGATCGGCTTAACTCACTGGAACTGCGAAGAGGTGTTGCATCTCTTTGCGTATTTTATCACGTCTATCACTGGGATTGCTCTGAGGAATTGTTCGGACTAATTACAGTCGCACAATTTCACCATCGCACATCGCGACAATACTTGCGATACCATACATACCATCTGGATGACTGGTGGTTCAACACCGTGCGATTTAAAAGAAGTATTCTTCCTCGCACAACTTTCTTGTGGAATCGACTACCACCCGAGATTTTTCCGGACCGATATGACTTAGAGATCTTCCAGAAAAGAGCCAATTCATTTTTAAAAGGCCGGCAACACATCTGCAATACCCCTCGTGTTGCAGCTGTTTGTGGCTGTTTGTGTGTTTATGGACAGCGGTAATCACTTACCATCAAAAATTGTTTTATAGTCTGTATTAACAAATTATTGGTCTCCATAGTAGTTAGTTAGTACCAGTTCTGGCTCACTGAGTCAGAAGTGGTACAACGTTCGTTGACTCACGATCCTAAAGAAAAAGGTTTTGGCATGCTCTGATCACGAATCTGCGGAATACATGAACAATAGATGAACAATGAACAATAGATAAAAAAGACGTGTGGCACTCGGGGACTGCCGCGGTAAAGCTATTGCATAGCATTTTTTAAGAATCATAAAGAATCATAAAAACTGTATTATTCGGGCTAAACGAATCTAATAAAGATCTGTTATTTTTGTCTCCTGCGAAAAAAACAGACTATAGGAATCTATCGAATAAACCTACATAAACAAAATATAACATATAAATAAAATATTACGAAGCGGAATAACTAATAAGAGTGGCAACGTCGCACTATACAAAGGAATTGCGTTAAGACGACACCTCGAAAAGGGCTATCGCCGGACTGATCCGAGTGAATGCATAATTTCTATAAAAACTTGAAAAAACGCCCTCATAAGGTCTAAAATAGCGTAGCGCCCGCGACGATTAAAAGCGCTTAGAAATTCTCAGAAACTTTAAAATATTTTTGTAAAAATTATTGATTTGAGTAATCAAAATAATGAGCAAGTAAATTATGAATATTAATGTTATGAATATATTTGAGTGATTTCGAAGCATATAGATTAAGTAATTTCGTTGTAATTTCAACTATAGTGGTTTTTTAGAGGTGTTTTCGCAAATAATTATGATCGAGTCAAAATTTAGAGAATTTTAAATTTTTAAAATTTAAAATTTAGATTTTAGAGGCCACCGATTTAGAAATTATTTTTCTGTCATTTCCCACACTCAAATTTATTATTGAGTGCAAGCTATATACCACCAGCGTCTAAAACTACTACCTATGATAAATACTTTTATACACTTCACGACATTCACTCAAAGGCATTATTCTCACATTACATTATTACTGGTGACTTTAATTTACCCTACCTGGAATGGTCATCTGATGGTCCATCCTTGAGACCTGTTAATGCAGTTACTGATACAGCTAAATTATTGTCTCATATTATGGCCTTTATGAATTTGAAACAAATAAATACATTAAAAAACGAAAACAGTAGAATTCTTGATCTTGTTTTATGCAACTCACCTGATTGTTCAGTTAATATCTCTGATGATCCACTCTTAAAAGCCGTTCCTCACCATCCTCCGCTGGACATTTTTTATGAAACAACTCAATCCAAGTATATGCCTACCAACCAGAAAACAAAACGAAACTTTTAGAGAGCATACTATGACCGAATTAATACTGCTATATCAGAGACTGATTGGGTTTCTAAACTCAGTTCTTCTTGTATAGACACTGTAGTTGACAAATTTTATAACAAAATTATGCATGTTATTGAATCTTATGTACCACTTATCAAAGTTAAAACCAATAGATTCCCTAAGTGGTTCTCTAATAGCTTAATTTATACACTTAGGCGTAAATCTAAAATATGGGCACGATGGAAAACGTACAATTCGTTACGTGACTATCAAGAGTTCTCCCTATTAAGAAAACGTGCTAAACGTCTCTTAATTAAATGTTACAATAAATATATAGAGAACGTTGAGTCTTCAATAAAGGATAATATAAAATACTTTTGGAAATATACTTCAGATATAAAGGAAACAAATACGGGATATCCTCAAGTAATGAAGCTGGGAACCAAAACTTCAGATGACCCAAAAATAATATCTGAAATGTTTTCACATCATTTTAAATCCGTATTTGAACCGTTGTCAGACAATGCATATACATTAACTCAACACTTAGAGGATAATTTTACTGGAATAAACTTACATGACATACGTTTCACACAGTTGGAAGTTTGCACTGCTTTAAAAAAACATTGATCCAAACAAAGGCGCTGGACCTGACAAAATAAAGCCAGTGTTTTTAAAACACACTTCTAATACAATTTGCATGCCGCTCAATATAATTTTTAACAAATGTTTGGAAACTGGAACATTTCCAACTCAATGGAAACAAGCATACATTACACCTATCCATAAATCGGGTTCTAAGAACAACGTAGAAAATTACCGTCCCATATCAATTCTTTCGGCTATTCCTAAAATTTTTGAGAAACTTATTCACGATTATATATATTCAATTTTGAAAAATACATTATTAGAGGAACAACACGGCTTTGTTAATGGCAGGTCTACACTGACAAATCTTCTTGTTTTTACTAACTTTATTTTTAATAGTTTAGACTATAAATCACAGATTGAAACTGTATACACCGATTTCGAAAAAGCATTCGACAAAGTTGATCACTTGCTACTCTTAAAAAAATCTCCTACAATGGTATCAAATGTAATCTTCTACGTTGGTTTGCTTCTTATTTACAAAACCGCATACAGTCGGTAGTGCTTAATGGCTACATTTCCTTACCCGTTGTAGTAACATCTGGCGTACCACAGGGATCAATACTGGGACCACTCCTCTTTATCCTATTTATTAATGACATTTCAACTTGCTTTGACCATTGTAAATTCTTATTATACGCTGATGACTTAAAATTATACTCTGCCGTTACTAAACCTGACGACATAAAATTAATACAAAACGATTTGGATAGACTTGAAAACTATTGTAAAATTAATAAATTATTCTTGGCTTATAATAAATGCAAACACATAACATATACTAGGAACAAAAATGTAGTACACGCGGACTTTTACTTAGGTGGTCACAAAATTGTATCAGAATTTAGTATACGTGATATTGGAGTATATTTAGATACCAAACTCACACTAGATAGGCACATCGAGGAAATATTGAATAAATCTTACCGAATGCTGGGCTTCGTTACACGTATAACAAAATCATTTAAACACAAAGATACTCTTACCTGCCTTTATCAGTCATTAGTTAGATCTCATCTAGAATATGTGTCCCCCGTTTGGAATCCATTCTACTCAGTTTATGAAGATAAAATAGAAAAGGTCCAAAAGAAATTCTTACGTATTGTTAACTATCGAATGCATTCACCTCGCGTTTCCTATGAAAATCTCTTAACAAAATATCAAATGCTGTCATTAAAAGACCGACGCACTTTAATCGACGCCACTACTTTTAGGAATATCTGTGTTGGTGAGATTAAGTGTTCACAGTTATTATCCGAGGTAAGGTTTCGAATACCACCCAAAAACACACGATCAAAAAATCTATTTCATATACCAAAAACCAGGACCAACATTGGTAAAAGAGCACCAGTACACAGAATGTGTGTCCTCCACAATAAAATGCTTAACGACATCGATATTTTCTCCATCTCCCGTTCAGCTTTTAAAACTAAATTAAAAAGTACTTTAGTAGCAATCATGAATTAGATATATAAGGATATTTAGTATTTATTATTGTACATGTTAGATGATTGTTTTCTTTTTATTTAAGTACAGACTTGTTACCCTGCTTGTTGTGCAGACGATACCAATTACGACCTGCTTCATAATATAAATATTATGTATGTTCTTAGTGAGACAGCTTATAGGAAACAATTGTAATTACCATTGTCTTATTTTACTTGTATATTTTTCTTTCATATCTTTTGTTTCTGTTTTGTCTCCAATAAAGTAAATAAATAAATAAGTAAATAAAATTATACTATCGTGTTTTTGAGCAGTCAAATTCAAGATAAAGACATGAATTTACCTATATCAAAATTTCACTTCCCTTAGTGGTGTCATAGTCCTATCAATTATTTTATTATTATAATAGTACATGATATTCCCTTTAAAATGACCACCAATATGAATAATATCTTATATCTATATCTACAAATAAATAAAATTGAAGTGTCTGTTTGTAATGTTAAAACAACAGCTTTTTATCAAATGCATATGAAAGTACTAGTAACAAAAACACAATTTTTAAATTTTTTGTCTTCTGTCGGTCTGTCTGTCTGTCTGTCTGTTTGTTCCAGCTAATTTCCGAAACAGCTGGATCTATTTTGACGAGAATTTCACTGGCAGATAGCTGATGATATAAGGAATAACTTGAACTACTTTTGTTTTAGAAAAAGAATTAGGGTTCCGCGCAAAAAAAATTAAAACCCATGAAATCCATATTCCACGCGGGCGAGATCGCGGGGAATAACTAGTACTCAATATAGATAAATGTATACTTATTTTTATTTATTTATTATTTTAATAAATAAATAAAAATAAGTATTAATAATTTCTAGACACATCTCAACAGATATTTCGTTAATAAATTGCTATCAATACTGAAGCATTCTTTTTTTATTTAGCATCCATTTAACACAAAAAAAAAACTGATAAGAATACTTTTTAAACGAAATATAATCAATAAACGATAATCGCGTATAGTGAATTTCGAGGTAAATTATTATATGTAAACGTTTTTGAATCGTCGTAATGATACATATTTCCTAAAGAAAATATCTCCACAATTAATTTGATGTAAAATAACATTAGAAATAACGTATAAAAACGGAGAAATTATCAAATTTTTGATCGAGTTCCTAACCAGTACACAAACAAAAATGGCGAATAGTCATTTTCACATTTTTTTATAAATAACGAATAAAAACATAAAAATGATCAAATTTTTGATCGAGTTCCTAACCAGTACACAAACAAAAAATGGCGAAATGTCATTTTCACATTTTTTTTTCTATTTAGTTATTTGTTACAGAGTACACAGATAAAATTCACTCTCATAGATGACAAATTTCAAACACCACAATCTCTAATTTTTTACTCTGCTATTGTTACAGCCTCTAGTTACCCGGGTAAAGGTCGTAGAACCCGGGCCCACCAGGGGTTCAACTCGACGAGTAACAGGAGGTCGGCCTAAATGGCTTGTGGAATATGAGACAATAGCGGTTAAAAAGGAACCAAACAAGACTTACCTATTTCGTCGACGTAGGGTCAAACCTAGGAAGATTCAGGTGTAAGTATATGTGTGTGATAGTGTTATGCTCAGTACGTTTTATATTATGTAACCTGACTTCCCGCTGGTTGCCGAACAGCAGATCCCAAGGCTTCACCTCTATTCCAGTATGGGGATCCATCGAAGGGGCAAGCCGTCACAGAAACTTCAAAGTCTAGGAAATTACGCTCGTTTATCACTCATTAATTATAGTTAAGTCAATTGTCATTAGGTTAATCCAATCAAATTCAACCAGATTTAACCGAACCCGCGTTATAACGAACTCACTATTTGTGAAAAATACTGTATCACCGGACCGCGTCGCAAAAAACTCAGGTTCGCGCAGTACATACGTCAGGGCGGCCGTACGGCAATTATATTAACAAGACGCGCAACTACTCAGTTCTACGCTCCACGACAAGATTTGTCACTTATTATTTATTGTCCAATTAATTGTCTTTAAATTCAAATGGCACGCTCTATTAACATAAGTCTAAGACAAAACAAGGAGACTTTCAATATATGAACAACCCGGCTTCGCGTAAAGCCCATAATGCGACCGGAGAACGTCACCGGCGCAGGCGCCGCGTGCCTAGCTAGGAGCGCACCCTAGCGGCGGCCCGGGTGCAGCCCGGCCCCGCCGTCTGCTCCCTAGCTGGGCTCGATGCCAACAGGGGTGACCGACCGCGCGCACAAATGCAGCTAGCCTCCCCCTCCCGCACCTCACTAATCGTCGCTTCACACCGCTTGAGATAAGACGATCTACTATCAGGCGCTAACAAACCCCCCGTCCCGGACATAAGGACCTATGTCCGCGAGTAAATTGGCAATTAGAAGACGCTTTGTATTGTTGGTTTTTACAAAAACGATCAACTGGACAAATGATATCTGGCCCTTTGCTTTGTGAAAAAGCATTACAGTTAAATAAAAAATTAGGTGACGGCGGCTCGTTTGTCGCAAGTAACGGATGGTTATATAGATTTATATCTCTTCATGGAATTTAATCAATGTTTATTAAAAAATAATAATTTCTTAATAAACACTGATTTTCGTTGAAATAGTTGTTTTTAATAAACACATAACATTATGTATGTACATATGTACTACAAATGCACAAAACCCGCTTTTCTTCATACATTCGATCATCCGGATTTTCGATTATCCGAATCCCTAACGGCAACAATTAGTCCGGTTAATCGAGTATATATATACATATTGAGAATCTAAATTGAGAATTTAAACTATACGCGTGTGTGTGTTTGTGTGTATATAAAGAGGGCTACTTTTAATATCGCTCATTTTAATATCAAAAATTTAGGTTATCTTTATAGCAGTATTATATTTTCAATTCAAAATTAGTACTGCATTTGTGATAATAATAAAATGTAGGTATGTATATAGAGTACTCACTCATATTCTTTCACTATTTTTTCGTGACTTTCTTCATTAAGGCTTGTATTCACGCTAATGGTCTTGTACATTTGGGCGGAGCTAACGACCCCTCTCCGCGCCACTCCGCTACCAGCATGCGACGACGCGGCCCGCGCCTTGCCGCCACTTGCGTTTTCCGCGCTTTGTCTCGTCACAGAGTGGCGAAATCACAGTAATATAGGTATTTTATAAACAGCACCTGTCTAATATTATGAAATATGTAGATAAAACTTAAAACTTACCTTGATAAATGTATACCATTTTGTTTGTAATATTTTTTTAGGCCTCTCTTCAATCGTTTCTGCTTATTCCCCATGTTTTACAAACTAAACTTAAACATTAATAAAACTGTACAATTAATATAACTATAAAACACTACTATTAAACAAGAATCAGAAAAAACCTACTCCACTATTAACAAAATTAAATTTTTGCAGTAATTAATAATTACATTTTATTTCGTATGAAATATGTCCACTAAACACGATACCTGATATCACGAATGATATAGAGAGTATATTATATAATATATAAAATATTATAAAGTAATTACATACATATTTCTAAAAAGTAACCAAACCAAATTATTTTTATTTTATATTGCAAAGCAGTAGATATTTTTTTTATATTCCTTTGATAAACAATGAAGGAGTAAAGTGGTTTCATCTCAACGATTTGGAGGTGATATGGGTATTTTTTTATTTATTATGTGACACCGATAGAAAAATTATGGCTAAACCAAATTACGTATCAGTCTGCGTTATCATGTAGATTACTAGCTATTTTTTTCATATGTAATTTCTCTGTAAGTGTCGACGAAAAGTTGGTTCATCTGCACGCTTTTTTCAAGCTCTTTGCGAGAGAGCAGCCTTAATAATAAATGCACGTTGTTCATTCATATTCAAAATTTCAAAACACTTTATACACAAACACCGTGTCGAAGACTGAGGAAAAGAAACGACGTTAAACCATCGTTAGACAATGCACGGCCTTAAAGCCACACCTCCGTGCCCGTCGGAGAGCGTGAGGTTATTTTTCGTTACGAAATTTCTGGATTTTCCCGCACTCAAGGCCCGCGATAGAAGCTATGCAATAGCTTAAAAATAGATAAGAACAATGGAGTGCTAATGACGGTGGAGGCCCTCACCGGATATCAGTTAGATAAGAGTTAATTGATCTGCACATCTCCGGAACCGTGCATCTTACGCAAAAACGGACCGCAGATTCGTGATCAGAGCATGCAAAAACGTTTTTTTTTTAGGATCGTGAGTCAACGAACGTTGTACCACTTCTGACTCAGTGAGCCAGAACTGGTACTAACTAACTACTAAGGACCTCGTTTCAGATCCATAAATTATCACTAGCATCACGCACTGGTTGCCCAAAAGCTGACCAGCTACGTTGAATCCGTCGATTGACCTCTAGGTCGAAGTTGGACTAACTTAGTTGGACTATTTGTCCCAGGTAAACTTACTTGTCAACAACTTCGAGCTCCCAACAATTACCGGCATAAGTGTGACAAGGACATTAATCATGATATTTGTTTTGACCATATTCATCTTAAGACCTATCCATTGGGAGATAATATTGAGGACATTGAGCATAGCATTAAGGTCCTCCAGCACTAACGCCATAAGGAATATATCTTCGCTAAATTGAAGGTGAGTGATATACTCGACATTGATGTTAATACCGTATCTTTTCCAGCCCAGTAGCTTGATAACGTCTTCCAACGCAGCGGTGAACAATTTCGGGGATGTAACGTCACCCTATCTTACACCTCTCTGCAGTTGGATAGGTTTCGTACTCTGGTTATGTGCAAGGATAGTCACCATATCCCTACTGTACAAATACTTCAGCACTTCAATATACTGACTCCAATGAAGGGACTTTGGTACCGCTAAAATTTCGACGGAATCAAAGGCTTTCTTACAGTCATCATACGCCAGGCAAAGTAGCAGATTGTACTCTTCGGTCTTCTATACAATATACCGCAGTGTATGTATGTGTTCTATGGTACTGAATCCTTTTTGGAAACCGGTTTGTTCGGGAGGCTGGAAGTTGAAAAGTCTGCGTGCGAGAGTCATTACTCTCAAAAATAGCACGTAGACGCGTCTCAGAAGGGAAATCCGTCTGTAGTTCTTCAAGAGAGCGCTTTCGCCTTTTTTGAAGAACAAGATGACCGCAATTTCGCTCCATGCCTCCAGAGTAGTCCCACCATGGAGTACAAAATGTAAGAGCTTTTAAAGACATTTAACACCGGTTTTCCACACGCTTTCAGAAGCTCAGATGTCTGAAGTCCGGGATATCATCGGAATAGTGTCGGATAATACTTGCTCTTGGACCGTTACCCACAATTGCGTGTGGCTTAACTGATGATGTGTGCAGCTGCCCATAGAACCTCTTAATCTCACTCAAAATCTGAGTTGTTTCGGAACCGATGCTGCCAAACTCAGTCTTAAATGTTGAAAGTTGGCTCCTTCTAGCAAAAACATGTATGGCAAAACTTTGTACCGCTAGTTCCGCTCGATACCTCCTTCAATACGAGCAGTATTAAAGATGTGTAAGTCCCGCCGCATTCATTTGGAGATATTTTTGTTCAGATGCCTGTATGCTGTCAAATCTGTTGACGATTGCAGCTTCATTTCCCGTCTAACAGCTATGAGATTAAGAGTGTGATCTGAGAGTTTTTGTGTTCTTCTGCGGCGGGTCTTGCAGAATTTAGCTCCAACGGCCTTGACAGTTTTCACAAGCTTGTCATTCATATCTTCCACCGCATTGCAATCTACTCCCCCCCGAACGGGTTCCCGCCTTGTCGTGGCGGGGGGGCTTAGAAGCCGTGGCTTGGTCACCCACGGCGAAACAAAGAGGAACCCATATGGCTGGTCCAAGGTGGAGGGCCGGCCCGAGGTGGCCACTCCGAGTGGGCTTGGGAAGCCCACTTCGGATGTGTGTTGGTGGACTGCGGTGAGAGTTGTGTCCTCCCCACCTACCACTGCAGCCGAGGTGAAGTCGCGGAGGAAGAGGAGTGTTGGTATGGCGATGCGCCACTCGCCCTATCCTCCGCGACTCAAACGGGGCCGCACCGTTGATGCGGTGGTGATGGGGCTGCGGGGGGAGAGGATTGTCGGTATTGCGAGGCGCCGCTCTCCCTATCCTCCGCAGCCGAATCTTGGTTGGCGGCGGAGCCATAGACCAGATCCGCCGCTGGGGTTGGGAAGGCTAGTACTTCTAAGTGCTCGTTTTTCCTGGCCCCATGGCCTTTGCGCATCGGACGCGGGGGTGTCTGTTGCGCAGATATAATTGGAGGCCGTGGAGGAAGGCGTGCCATGTGTTCTGGTGCGCCTTACTTGGAAAGGAGAACGGGGGAGGAATATTCCTCTCCCGATGAGGTGCTGCCATGGGGCGGCAGTCGCTGGTGGGGTCGCGGATGTGTGCGAAAGCGTTCCCGTAGCCCTGCCAATATGCGACGAAGGTGGAACACCATGGGGTTTTAGTCGGTGCGAGTCCGACATAACCCGTCCTTGCCCCCGCGAGGCGGGTATGCGTAGGCATTTCCCCATGTTAAAAAAAAATTGCAATCTACTAGACACTGAAAACAGTTTTCTAACTCGAGCTGAAAATTTTTAGGACTTTGAATCATAACATGAAGGGGACGGATCGTTAACTTCGTTCGACTTAACTCTGAAACGTAACGTTTAGGTGCAGTGTACCCCTAACCATTCAGTGATCGCTGCCAGTTTTCACCCTCGCGATCACTGAGACGCCACTGAACAGTTGTCGTCTAGGCTTCATAATGAATTCAACCTCATTTTTTGTCAAACCGTCGGGGCTCGACCAGGTCCACTTTATGTGGGGCCGCTTCTGGAAGAAAAAGTTCATCAGAAGAGTCCCTCATTCTACGTGAAGTCGGCCAGCTGCTAGTCCCTTAGGTTTCGTTGCCATATTTCAAATTTTCCTTCCTTCAGCTCACCGTTCTTTCTTGTGCCTAGCTTTGCGTTGAAGTTTTCCATCAACACCGTATAGTGAATTTTAAATGAACGCATGGCTCTAGAAATATCCTCATACACTTCCTCAACCTTTTTATCGGGATATGCCGACGTTGGTGCGTAAACCTGTATGACCTTCAGCAAATATCGTTTGATTGTTCTGAGTATAAGGTACGCAACCCTCGTCGACACACTCCCAATATTTATAACGTTGTTAACGTGAGACTAAACTAACGATAAATCCAACACATCCTTTGGACAGATAGTAACCCTCTCAGTTATAGAATCAGTTGCCGGATACGAGAATCACCGTGTCCTCCCCCACCTTTTGGACTTCGGATAATCTTATAATATTCCAGCGCAACTTGTCTATCTCTTCTTCCAACTCCAGGATCTTCTCATCTGTCCGCAGGGTGCGTGCGATGTATTTCGCCAGGTCGAGTCGTTTTAGGTAGCAACCGAACCTCCATCAGAGATTCTTAGGACCCTTTGCCCCGCCGTTTGCATGGTCGCCACTATATACAGGAATAGCGTGGCCGCCGGGGACTGTGGGCCGTCTATTTGTGTCGCTGTTCATAGGAGGTAGTAGGTAGTAGTAGGTAGTAGCCATAGTTGCCGTGCTTGGTGAGCGGGTTGGCAACCACAGTTTTTTGTTGTACAGTTACTGTTATCAGGAAGATGCTGCTGCCCATCTCCTGCCTATTTCTCTCCTTCACCTTTTACGACACCCTCTGGAAGGTATGGGGTAGTGGATATTCTTAACCGCCACTACACGGCACTTTTGACATAGACCCTAATTATTATATTTAAAATATTGCAAATATATATTTTAGGTAACGTCTTAGTATATGTTGCATATTGTGAACTATGGTTAGAAATACGAGTACAGTGTAAAAATGTCATTAAAATAAAAGTATGTACCTATCGTTGTAGGTTTATAGATTATTCATTAAAGTGGAATCCTCCCTAGTGCGTGTTCAAACATGTTTTACTTATATTATTGAAAAGAAAACAACATAAGTATTTATTATATTTATTTGTCAAAATTTACCTTAAGTATATTATAGTACATATTTTTGACTTAAATATTTCTGTATTTCTCTTTAAAGTTGAAATAAAATTTATAAATATTCCCATTGCATAATACATACAAAAAAGTAAAGGATGTATTGAATAAGGGTATTTACAAAATGTTATTATTCAATCTTATTTTGTAAATTATAAACGTTTTACAGTTCTAATAAACTTTTAATGTAACTACAAAAGACAAGAAAACTGTATAGTCCTGTTTCGCGTTAGTATATGAAAAATTATTAGATTACTTGTGTAAATTATATTGTGTCCAAGTTAATGTATTGGCTTTTTATTTTCATGTTTGAAAAAATTCTCAAATGTACCCATTTCCTAAAAGAAATTCGCCATTTCCAAACTTAAAATTTCTTTACAGTTTTTTTTATTTCTATTATAATATATTTTTATAATTCAAATAATATTCTATAACAAAGTCATAAACAAAAAATATCTTATAACATATTTCAAAATTACATTCAGAAATTCCTTAGTCTAATTTCAAGGCTTACTGTGTAAGCAGTAGCAAAGTGAATCAACACTTCTAGCTGTCCAAGTATTTAAATGTCTTGTTGAAATATTGTTTTAACAATCCATAAAGTTTTCTTAGAACATTATAGCAAAATATTAAGTGACTTAAAGTTTCCTTTTGCTGTATCAATAAGTAAAAATATATCGATTTTTTTATATGAGATATAAGTCCTCCCATTGACTCGTAGACATTTTCCCGACTTCCCTGAAGCACGAACGGGTTGGCTCGACCAGGGAAGGACCACGCTCTCTCAGAATACCGGCGTAAAATAGTAGTTTAATGCTGCTGTGTTTCCTATGGTTAGTGTAGAGTCGGAGACCCTTATTACCGAACACGAGGCATTCCAACTTCGTAGTCTCGGGTGACAACGCATCTGCATTTTGACTCGTAATCGAGAATTGATGTAGATGTCTATGGGCCACAGCAACCACTTACCATTAGGTAGACTGTGTACTCGCTTGTCAACCTATCCTATAAAAAAATAGTTAACTAATAGTCGTGGACCTTTCATATTAGGGGTGGATTTAATTTTTCGCACGAAAGCAGGCAGAAAAAGCACAGCAGACGTCTCGTATTTCTGACACTTCTTACCGTCTAAGTTGTTGCGACAATCTACATTAAGATGGTTAAACCCCCATTTATAATACACACAAGTCCCCTGTAGCGCGAATGGGTCAGCTCAACTGGAGAATGACTACGCTCTCACAGAATTCCAGCGTAAAATAGCAGCAGCATGTGAGAAATAAAAAAGATATTTCCAAGTTAACTTGAGTTCACCAGCAACAATTGCGGTAGCGAGGTGAACATTTGCTTACCATCCTCTTAGAAATAAGAAGAGACCTGCGCTCCGGAATGGGACGTACATATATTTATATATATATATATATCTTGTATATTTAATTCGGTGTAATGTCATATCAACACAAAAATTATCTTGAAATATTTTATTCCAAAAGATTCGCACTTGCTACTGCTTACGTTTAGGTAAGGTAATATTTATATATTCTATCTAAGATTTCGGTACCTTTATTTACAATTCCTTAACGAAATAAGACAATTTTTAACGTTAACTATTTTTCAATCTAATTCATTTAAATCTACAAAAATATAATGAGTCTATTATTTAACATATTTTGTCCTGGATAATTTTTACGCTCATTTTCTATTTAAATTTTATACATTCAAAAAACAGATCCCTATATAGTAAGCACATTATGTATACATAAAGTTGACTTAAAGAAACAATTAATTTTCTTAATTATGCTTTTGTCATTATGAAGTTACTATTATACTATTTATTACGCATTTGAAAATATACTCATTATAGCTCACTTCTATTCGTTAACTATGACAAAAATTACAATACGAATATGAAGGATCAAAACAACAACAGAGTATCAAAAACCTTTTGAACCTAAACTTAATCCGGATATTAACTTCTTATATCATATAATAATCTAATTTCTTAATCAATTTTGTATAAGTTTGAGTTATATAAAATACTAGAAAACAGATGAAAAATGTTATAGGAAAATAGGCAGTTTCTGCGGGGGAAATGAGCAAGAGATTTTTATGTTACCTGTTTGTCTGGAACGATGAAATAGCCGAAATGCAATAATGCAACATAAACTTGGGAATAGATAAATATTTTTCACGAAATATTATTTGCCTTACGTGTTGGTTAAGGCTGTGTTGTGTAATTTTCATCTAAAGCCATCGATTGTGCTGGTATAAAGGGTCGTTAAGGTACAGTATAGCGAAATGAGTAGATTAACAGACAAAGCACATGGTGAAGCCGTATTAGCATTGCCGTGCTGCATCGCCGCTGGATGTTCTCCTGGTAACAGAACAGGCAATATATTAAAATAAATATAGTTTTATTTTATTCCTATTTAAGATGATAATTGTTTTAACTTATCACGTGTAAGTTATCTGAGAATATTGTTTATTCACAAAATTTAAGTGACTAATGAACCTACATCCCACCTGATGGTAAGTGGCTACTGCAGCCCTTGGACACCAGCAACCATCTTCAAATGAAGAAAGCTACAAATGCGTTTTTACCTACGAGATTTAGTGTCTCATCGCCTGCAAGTATACTCTGTATATTCTTCAGATAGGAACACAGGCAGTGCAGGACATTGCTTGGCTGAAATAATTTGTAAATAGCGTGTAGTGTAGTAGTTGTAAATAATGTCAATCACATTCTTAGGATTTCGATGAATCGGAAGCAATATCACTGACCTAATGAAACATATTTTTTTTAACTTTTAATTCTTTCTTATACTTATTACTAGCTAGCGCAAGACTATTAACTATCTCACCTGGTTCGTAAGAGGTAATAATGGCCAAATTTAAAATATATATTTAATTACAACTTACCGTTAATAACGTGAACATTGACTGAAGCTGCGTCAGCCATCGTAGGTACGCAGCTATAATTGCCGCTATCGGTTGGCATTAGTTTTTCAATTGTAAGTCGAGACGTCAACTGCTCTGTCCATTCCGTTTTCAGTCGGATTCTCGGCTCCATCTCAAGTTCGTTTCCTTCCACTTCTTTATATTCTATTAAATTTGATCCTGCAATCAATTTAAAAAATGGAAGTGATTAAGTTACTTTGATTAATCGTAACTACAATATATATAATGCACTTCAGATATATAGCAAATTATTGACCATTATAAATAATTACTATTTTATAAATTATTTCATGAATTTATAAATTAAGTCCGTGGGGTCCACGTGCGGTGAAGTTCCTAACGGAACTCTATATCCGCAACTGGTCGTCGCTGCTGGTGATAAGAGGGCTGGCTTTTCTCGCTCAAAGGCTAAGTATAGCAATACTCAGCGAGGAAAAGCATCCAGCGTTTTTGGAATAGTATCAATGGGAGTAGGACTGTGTGATAATTTAAGTGTATATATTTTTTTTGGATACAGTTTTTACTTTTTTTTAAAAGGGGGTAAATGAGCATACGGTTCACCTGATTGTTAAGTGACTACCGCAGACCATGAACAACCATAATACCAGGAGAATTGCAGGTGCGTTGCCGGCCCTTTCGAAAGGAGTAAGCTCTTTTTTTGAAAGTCCCTAGGTCGTATCGGTCCGAAAAAATCTCCGGTAGTAAACTATTCTACAGAGAAGTCGTACTATTGTATATATGTTAACGTAAATATAACATAATCACATGAAAGGTAGGTATAATTTTGACATTTCAAAGAAAAGATCAACTAGAATTCATTACCATTTACTTTACTTTCAAAATAATGTTTTAATATTTACTAACCCTTATACCAAAAAATTGTGCCGAGATCATGTGGTCCTTGGCTAAGAATGCAAGTGAGTGTCAATGCACTTCCAGTTTTGACGTACAAGTCTGCGGGTCCCAGTATATGCGCCTTTGCTTCTGTTGATGTTAAATATAATTGAAAGGTTTTTAAACTATTCAAATTTTCAATAAAATCATAACAGATTAATGCTGATATAAGCTAGTTGTTATTTATTCCTATATACGCATATCGATGTAACCCTTGAACTTCATAGTGTTATAAAACTATTCTATTCCATAATAAAATGTATCATGACAAATTTAATTAAAATTTTGCAACCGTTTGAACATGATCGAATAAAAAACATCCAAATAAGCAATAATTCACATTTTGATATTATAATCAATAAAAATTATAAAGTTAAAAGTATGAAAGTAACTTGAGAAATTAACGTTGTTCATTTTTTTGTCGAAAAAATATTCTTAAGCACTCGTAACTCAAGGTATTGACGTGATTTGAAAGTTTGTGTTATAATTTTTGATGTTGGCTAGAACTTTGTAAAACTTCAAAAGTTTTTCATGGAAGTTCGTATGATAAAGGGTATATTGCTTGTAAGTCTTGAATTTTGCCACATACATTCCATAATCTATCCTATACCCTCTGATGTAGAAATACACCCCTGTCAGTTGAAATGCAAGCACGAGTGATCATAAGAAAGGGATTGTATTGGTTTTGCAATAAAATTGATAAAATAGGACCTAGAGAACCAACTATCGGGTACTTATTTATTATATTACTTGTCCAAAACATATTTGCCATTGTGGATAGAAATATAATACAAAAAAAAAAATTCAAAGCGAGAAAATGCATGTAACCCGTTTCTGAAAATAATGTCGAATGAACATAATAATATTATATTTTTTGATATTTCAAATCAATTAGATCTGGCCCAGTAGACTTGATTTGACTACTTTGCCCTATCCGATGGCGCTATGAGTTGCACACATGCGCACCGGACAGGTCTGTGTATGCAGACATTTTACAATGTAAATATAAAATATATTTATAACCCGAACACAACGCCACCTATGTTTGCTATAAACCATCGTTTCGACAAACAAAGTTTGATAATGTGGAAATAAGACCACAATTGCCCAAGTTGTTAGTAAGATCACTGACAGATGCGCCAACAATTATCTATATAAAATAAAATGTTAATGATCATTTGTTCCCTATATTAAACCTCCATAAGCTCTTCAAATTTTGTTTTGAAATTTTGAAACAGCATTGATTTCAAATACTAGCGTTTTCATATACTTTTTGAACAACAGCGCCAACTCTTGTATACAGCTAGTACATAATATAAAAAACTAAGCTAATCAAAGATAAAATCTTACAATACAATGAAACCGTTTTCATAAAGACGAGGAAGATTGCTCTGTTTTACTTTTTTCTCTCATAATAATAAATCGGTGTTGAAAATGAAAAAAATTCCATCAAATGATCTAACTTTTTCATTAATTTAGCCTCTAAAGTACGTACATAATCAAAATAAAACTGTAAATGTTGCCCTAAGTTAAAAGATTAGCTGAGATTAAAACCCGCAAAGGAAAGTTACTTTTATTTTTATTGTCATCGAGCAATTTAATCTTCCTCCTTTCCTCTTGTATTATTTCTTTATTTTTGTTCAGAATAAAATAAAAAATAACATGCAAAAGAGGATGATAAGCTAAGGTTATAAACTACTGAACAGTGAAACATTGTTTATTTTTTGTTAATTATAATTATTATAGCAATTAAATGTATAAGGCTTTTCTCCAGCATATTGTTACGGTTTTGATATAATGAAATGATATATAATATTATTATTACGGTCGCAGCACTTTTGTTTTGTATAAAATAATATTATTAATATAACCAATACACGAAAAAGTACTTAGAAAATTCAAGTTTACAGTCTTATTTTTTGTTGTATAATGAATACAACTATAATGAATTATGAATAAAATATATAATTTCCTAAAATAAAATATGTTAGTCATTAATTCACCCAGCTCAGGAATTTAAGAAGATATATAATATATCAATGCATTTTGTTAATCTTCTTATGTTTTAGCAATTCACAATTTTAATAATATTTAATTACATACCTACTACGTTAAGTTGAAATGCCAAAGACATTTTCGGTTCCGTATTAACTTGGCATTCATAAATGCCTGCATCCCTTTCCTGTGGAAATTTGATTTGAAGCGTCCAATTTTCTGACTTATCTGGTCTTATGACCTGGAGAAAATTAAGGAAATAAGTAACTTTTTATTATTAAATAATATACAAACGTAATAAGATTCCTTAGAAATATTGTGTTATGTTGTTTACATAAAAATATTCTATATATTCGTTAGACAAAGTTGTTTCATCAAAAATCTTTCAAAGAAAGATTACTCCATTTATTTACTTACTTGAAATCTCTGATCGGACGTGTATGTCAATATCCCTGCTGTTAGTATATGAAGGTCTCGTTTTCTTATCCACGAAACCTACAAAATTGCGAAAATTTCGAGTATATTTTATGGTAATTACTACAGTTACTAACCTATGGTTGAATAGCTTTTTCATTCATTCATTGTAAATTATCAAAAGTTCACGATTAAACATAGTCCAGCACTACATGTGGCATATTTGCCAAGTTTAGCAATCACAGTGTTTTTATTTTATTGAGTTGTTTTCAAGAAAATGCTGCATCATTCACTCACTCATTTCCTGTTTCATTTTTCTTTATCCCTCTTACGTATGAATATTTGTGGAATAATATGAAATAGTGGATTCTTTTAAGCTGCAACTACATTGCACTTTGTACAGCTGCCGTAGTATTGACAGTTTCATTAAAATATAAAATACACAAATAACAACAACTGAACAAGGGTCTAACTCCTTATAGTGAAGACTTACCGTAATATCTGCTATGGAGTCGGATCGGTGATAAAAACACCTACTGTTTCGCGCATTTGATATTATTCTGTCTATATGATAATGTACAATGTCACAGCTCTAATAAATAATTTCTGTCCAATTTTAAAGTCAACTATTAACACACCCTATTACCAAATAGGCTGACGGAGTTTCTTTCGCCGAGGTATAAAAATATATAAAAATACTCATTATTTATCACAGATTATCAAAAGCCTAGTGCTGAACATATAAGCCTCCCGATAGAATGTCGTATATGGGAAAAACTCATTATAGTTCCCTCGATTAATGTAATTATATTAAGCGTGTAAATATTACTTTAGTGACAGAAATAGTATAAAAAAATATTTCTTTAATTTGGTATGAATAAAATTGTCACTCGACCGGTTTTTCAAGCTAACGTTTGTTCGAAAAAACAGGCAGCATAGTTATTACAGTAAGCTTTAATTGCAAAACACGGAAAATATTAATAGCAATATGCTATACCTGATATAAAGGAAGTGTATAACAGTAAATGTAAATATCGATTAAAATAGATTGAAATGCGTACGAGCTTCTTAATATCAAAAGTATAACAAAGGGTTTATATAATGACTTTATGTTTTATTTTAAAATTTCATTATTGTTTTCTTTATTATTGGATGCTTAAAAATATAGACTTTATATTATACTACCATTACTTTAACATGAAATAAAGCTAATCATAATGGAAATACCCTGGTAAAGTGAAAAAAAGGATCATCATTATTCCCACAGATGAACATGGCTTTCCACATACGTTGCCTTAAAGGGGAAATATGTGCCATTGTTGCCGCACTTGACATTTGGGTTGGCAATAGAACTTTTTTATTGTTATTAAGAAAACGATGCTGCCAATCTCCTGGTTTGGTTCCCTTTGTCGCCTCCTACTATAACCACGATGCAATAAGTGGTATTGGATATTCTTATAGTGCCATTACACGTTACAATTAGTATGCTATTCAAACTTTATGTTTTTATCATTTCGGACCAAAAAGAAAAGGCAGATTTTTCATCATGGTGCACTTTGTAAAATATTGGTAAATTTAAAAAATATAAAATAGATAAATAGATATTTTACCTACCAATTTATAACAATACTAGCTTGCCAGGCAGACGTTGTTCTGCCCTTTTCGTTGACCCTTTGTCATTTCCTATTAAAAATCCTTAAGGTCGCAAAAAAATTTAATCCTATCTTTTAATCATTATATATATATATATATCTTAATAAAAAAAACTATCCTATCTCTCAAGTTGGACCAAACCGCAGACGGTGTGCAAATATGATTAAAGTCGGTTAAGTAGTTTAGGTGTCTATCGCGGACAAACAACGTGACACGTAATTTATATATTTTAAGATTATGAAGTTTCTGTAATTTGATGCGACTTAAATACAAATTTTGCTTTCGGTAATTAATACATATCAAACTTGCCTTGTGGTACTTTCCATATTCATAAATAAGTTTCTCTTTCTTAACAACATGTGTTTATTGTATAACCTTACTTTGGAAAAAGGTCCCACTAGGTTTCTTGCTGGTTTCTCCCAAAACAGAGATTTTATTCGAACCAGTGGTAAAAGTAAAAAGTGACTTTGAATTAGAATAACTTCTTACATATATTGAAAAAAATCTATTCTATTATTTAGCATCATAAGAGATTGAATCATCCCATTTTATATGTGGATTCTGTATGAGGTGACTATTTACCTTAAGCGATCTTATGGCTTCCGACATATAGTTGTATACAATTTAAATTACGTCAGATTTAAAACATGTAGTAAGTATGGTGACGAAAAGCAGCGTCGAAAGTTCGAAATACCTGCTACTGTGACATTTACCTGTCAAGTGTAACGATTAAAGAAAATCTTCGCTATAATGGGTGAGACCTATGGTCTAGTGGTGAACTTTTACATGGTGGTAAAGAATAAACAAAAAAAATAATACAGTGAAGATTGCAGTTTATGTTTATATTTGACTTTACTAACCGCTTTATCTCCTAGTTGTTCTACCCTGCAATGAAGGAATGCAGTCTGACCAACTACAGTGGTTACGTTACGTGGCACATTGTACTCGAAGTAAGGGAAAGATCCAACGCTATCCTCGCCATAATGCGCAGTACCTGTAATTTATAAACAAAATCATATCTAATTCCATTCAATTTTTGTAATATTAGAAATTTGTAACTCGTGTATGGTTTGACAAAATTTATACAAGACGTATAAATGGAATTTATAAAGAAATAAATTACATATGTATATTTTTACTATTTTAATTTACTAATACTAATAGTATGTATATTAATATATATATATATACATATATATATATATATATATATATATATAAATAAATATAGAATAAATATAGATATATATATATATATATATATATATATATATAGATCTCTTTACGGTAAATGTTTATCAGACGTGACTTCACGCGAGCACTTTGTTGATCCGAAAACGCATGTTGATCCGGCGCCTTTTGTTGATCCAATATGCATCTCTGGTAACTAATGTGGCTCCGACCGGATCAACATCTGCACTCACGAGACTGTTTCCCAGCTTTTGCCGAAGTTGATCCGATATACAAATCCACCTTGCGATGGTTACGGAAAATGTTGATCCGATTTAAATGAGCCAACTAGAGCACAGCAAACGATAAGATAAACGATCGGATTTACTGAAAGCAGCCGCGACGTTGCCGTTTCGTATCAAGCTACAGATTATTATGGCGGTACAAGCTACAGATTTAATGCGTGTTCAATATAATAATGCATTCTGGGTGCTGTTGGGTCTGCCACGTTATTGAAATGTGCGGGGTATGTTTTGCGGATGCGCGTGTGAATTGTTTCTACACCACTATGCATAAACGATGCACATCCCTGGTGCGCAGGGTGTGGGCCAGTTCGAATGGTATCCTGAGGGCATTTTCTGACAGGTTTGAGGTCAGTACCTGAACCACTGTCATATGGTGCACGTGCTGACTACTACTAATCGGGCCTGTCATAGATATAGTTTTAAAATTAAGTAAATCGTTTTAAGTTTTACTAAAATTAGTTTTAAGATTTTTGTTATTACTAACATCTATGATCCTTGTGGTCGAAATAAACGACTTTTTTTAACGAATAACTCGACAAAGCCCCTTCTTGTAGCGGAAGTGGCGGAAACGGCGACATAAGGCATTCGTCTGAGTGCGTGTTTGTGTGTGTGTGTGTGTGTGTGTGTGTGTGTGTGTGTGTGTGTATGTGTGTGTACGCGCGCGCGTGCGTTAGTGTGTGTATGTGTGTGCGCGCGCGAGTGTAAGCGTGTGCTTGCGCACGTGGGTATGTGAGTTTGTGTGTGCGCGTGCGTGTGGGTGTATGTGCGTTCATGTGTGTTCGTTTGAACGCATGTGCATGCGCGTGTGTGTGAGTGTATGTGTGCGTGAGTGCACTGTTGTGTTTTTTTGAGAACGTGCGTGTGCGGCAATGTGCGTGTGCGTGCGTGCGTGTGTGTGTGTGTGTGTCTGTCTCTGTGTGTGTGTCTGTCTGTGTGTGTGTGTGTGTGTATGTGTGTGTATGTGTGTGTGTGAGTGTGTGTGTGCGCATATGTGTGCATGTGCGTATGTGTACGTGTGTGTGTACGCGTGTGCGTGTGCGCGTGTGTGCATGTGTGCGTGTATGCATGTGTGCGTGTGTGCACTGTTGTGTTTGTGTGTGTGCGGCAGTGTGCGTGTGTGCATGTGTGAGCAAAATTGATAGGTATAGAATCGAACCGTTACATGAGATATTATCATGAGACCTTACCTCCGGTCTTGATGGATTGAACTCAAAATGTAATTCGGGATTACTACTGAAATTCCTGGACTAGTAGAACTGGGTGTGTCGAGTTTGGGCTCGTTTTGTTAGTTATGATGAGTCCTTACCTCCGGACTTGTTGAAGTGACCTGAAGGTATACTTTGGTAACTAATACTGTAACACCTAGTAGAACTAGGTATGCCGAGTTTGGGTTTTTTTTGTTAGTTATGATGAAACCGTCACAAAACAAAAGTTATTTTCACTTTGTCTCTAGTACCAATAGGTAGCCAAGCTGATATTCTGAAAAATGGATAATCTCGTAGTAACACCTTGATGGGCAGTATCGTATCCACTTACCAGCCACACTGTTTTTCGCTGTAACCAACTGTCCTTTATGTGAGCCTCACTTGCCCTCACGCGGTATCCACTTTACTGCACTCCAGTGCACCCACCACCACCTCTGCTACCTACGCCTCCACATCTTCCACCGCACCCCTCTCTATGCCTTCGTTCTCCACCTCCGCTACCTCCGCCTCCACCATAAACTCTGCTCCCTCCACCTCAACAATAAATTTTGCTCCCTCCGCCGCCACCACCACGCGCCATCAATATTCTTTCCGCCTCCAACACAATCTAAGGTCGCCCCACTTCTGACCCCGCTCTCCCCGTTTCCACTATCTCCGACTTCACCACAAATTCCTCTCCTCCGCCTTCACAACAAACTACGCTGCATTCCCCTCCGCCTCAACCACGTCTCCATTCTCCGCCTCTGTTTTCTGCGTGCGCGCACACACACACACAAATACACATATACACACACGAACACGCACTCAGACGAACACACACGCATAACACACACACACACACACACACACACACACACACACACACCCGCACGCATGCACACGAATGCGCATACACACACGCGCGCTCGCGCGCACTCACATAAACACACGCACATACACACACGCACACCTACACACACATACTCACACAAACACACACACACACACACACACACACACACACACGAACAACAGTTAACATACGCACACACACACACACACACACACACACACACACACACACACACACACAAACACACACACACACGCACGCACAAACGCAAGCACGCACACGCACACACACGCACACACACACACACACACACACACACACACACACTCACACGCACACACACACACACACATACTCGTGATAAATTAATTTTTAATAAAGTACTATCATCTTCAAATTGATCTATGAAAAATGTACAAAATAACACAAATTCACTCACACGATAACAATAACTCGAACAAACGTCACACATAAAACCTGCCAAATTTTGATCCACAAACTCAGTAGATAACGCATTTTCTTACCTTATTACTATAACGAAGTAGCCTACTGGGTTCTCTGTCACACACAGAACGCGACGTTGCCGCTTCGTGTTCGAGTACCTATTCGTCAATTATGGCTCCGGATCCACTTAGTCTAAGTAAATGTCGCATATAAATTAAATATACTCTGGATCCAAAAAATCACATTCAGTATGCTTTTTCGACCGTTGATAGATCAACAAATATTGGTCAAATCGCTGACGAGTATATTGAAAACCTGTTAGTGCAGATCCACCGACGTTACACGGGCATCAAGGATGGATCAAAGTATATCAGTTTGTGCGACGAGGAGCTGAGCAAACACGTCAAATAGGTGGATCAACAATTGTTATAACTTCTCACTGGATCAACATTTACCGTGAACGGATGATTATATACATATTTATATATACTGGATGTACTTTTTTACCGTCTGGAAAAAATACATCATATACACCCCACCCTAAATTTATTGTTTTATTGCCGTTTGTAAAGTATGGTTGATATGATTTGAATTTCGATAGATTTAAATGATTTTTTTTATTTAATTCAAAAACTTCATTTTTAACATTTGTAAAATATCTGTGCCATAGGTTTCTACTCCGTTCACAGTTATTTTGTGTTACCAACCATGTTAGCCATGTTATTTTCCAGGCGGTAAAAAAGTCATCCAGTATATTAGTTTCACCCATGACACCTGCACTTACCCACCTCTACCCCTCTTGGTAGAGAGTAAGTTTTGTAGCCCATTCCAACTTTTAAAAACACATACTATTTTACCCTACCTTAGATATCAGGTTTTTAGTATTTTTGTAAAAAGAGTTTGAACTGGCAATAAATGATAGAAAGGCGTGATTTACAAAGGTAGATAATGACAAAATTACTAGCATTATGAAATCAAAGGTCATGTAAAAACTTAATTCTTACTAGGCATATAAAACTTCAAATTCATTTCTAAAAAAATCTTAGACAAATAAATCACTAAAGTATTTAAAATGTATCAAGCGACTGTACACGTGACAATAATCAAGTAATTAAAACATTGTTATAAACTATATCTAGTTAAAAATGGGAAAAAAATAAAATATTTCAACCGTGTGAATAGAATGAACTAATATGAACTTATGTAACTAAAATCTAAATCCAAAGTAAAACTGAATAGTCCTCCATCTATATAAATTGTGATAAAGCACTTGAAGGGGTTGAGTAAGTACACGATTTTTATTAAATTAATTTAAAATAATATAATATTATTGATTTCGGTGTAACATTATTAATTATTAGAGTGAAGTAGTAAAATTTTACTTGACTCTTAATTTTTAACATTTTTCTTGAACTGTATCAGTCAAAAGTCCAAAGCATAAAACAGCAATTTAAAAAAAGATAAAAGTTTTAAATTTTATGTCACTTCTACAACTAAGGCAATTGCAACGACACCCAATACCTTAAGGTCCATCAAGTTATTTAAGCTACAGAGTGCGCCAAAGAAATTTATATACACTTGAAAAACATTATACTACTTCTGGGCAGTCGGGTTAAAACCAGCGGTAGATGCAGACTTTGTAAGAGCTTAATTACTTCAATGATGTTAATGGTAAATAAATGTTGACGACCAGGAGATGTGGTAAGCACATTAATATCTTAAGGGGGAAACGATACCAATAATACACAAGTTCTAACGTTCATAATCCTAAAAACAGTAGGTACTGGGATCAAATCCCAGCTGAAGCCAACATTAGAGCAAAACAAGTATTATTATATCTAGAGTATTTTTGTATGGTGATTCTTTGATTTAATAGTACTGTTATATTAATATAATAATAACACAATACGTAAATATACAATTGATTTATTCTGTATGATTAGCTACGTTTTTAATAAAATATATGGAGTCAAAAGCATATAATATGATTAATAATCATGCAAAATTGAACGTAATTTAACGACGTAACAGACACGTGTCGAGATCTCATTTAAGTATAAGCATTTTTAACATTCTGTTTGTTGTAAAGTCCCAAATAGAATAGCTAATGCTACAATTAGCGTAAACAAAGGCAGGTTGATTAAGAAATTACTCGGGTCTGAGCCATAATGTGGGTACATGTTTTTTTAATAATGTTTTTAGATCTGACAAATTAAGGTTCACTTAATGCTATTCATTCCTTCTATTAAAATTTATAAATTTGTAAAGCGTTGCGATATAAGGAAGTTTATATTTCATGAATATTAGGCGCAATAAAAAAGTACTTAAGTTTTTTTTTTAATTATTCGTAATTTGGACTGACAGCCTTAGAAATGCAGGAAGTCGAAAGTGCTTTTTGGCATTCCTTAGGGGGCAGTGGGCTTGTGAACGGCTGTAATGATGATAATGATGATGAATTATATTAAAAGATAGCGCTGACATTTGTGTATATTAAAAAAAAACTTTATTTTTTGCAGATCTGCGATATCGTATTCGCGTTTGTAGGAAGATTGAAATTGTTATGCGTTTTCCATCCAACATATTTTTGTTACAGTGGTAGAGCTATACCATTACCACACTATTACAGCCTATCCAAAGTTCATTTG
This sequence comes from Parnassius apollo, assembly GCA_907164705.1. Taxonomy (NCBI): domain Eukaryota; kingdom Metazoa; phylum Arthropoda; class Insecta; order Lepidoptera; family Papilionidae; genus Parnassius; species Parnassius apollo. The sequence continues at coordinate 4,152,854 of CAJQZP010000049.1, forward strand.
TGAACATAGGACCACCCTATAGAATGCCACATAGAGTGATATTTGCTATAGTTACCACATTGGCAAGCGGATTTGCAACCACAGTTATTATTTTTTATTTTAACTCAGCCGATTTATAGAAGATGATTCTGACCATTTTCTGGTTTAGTTCTCCCTTTGTCTTACGACACCCACGGGATGAAATGGGGTAGAGGAAATTCTTACACCGCTACTACATGGTCACAGAGTACGGTGGTAAGCCATCCTGCAGCTATATTATGGTTATAACACGAATATGGTCAGCAAGACAACTTAATCCAATGATGTGTTTCGTATAGTGAGTACTATACGAAACACATCAGGATGAGAAATGAAGAGCATTCCATTTTAGTCTTCATTAGATAACGCATCTGAATTTTGAATCGTACTATAAGATAGATTTATACGTTTATAGACCTCAGCATTCGCTTGCCATCAGTTGGACCATGTGTTCGTTTGTCGCCCTTATTTTTTAAAAAGAAATATCAGTTCATATAGCCGAATCATAACTCTGATGTGTTGTGTATCGTAAGTTGGTAAGTGGGGAGAACTGCATTAATTTAATTCTACATTGAGGGTAGATTTATTTGTCTATGGACGTTTATTGCACCGTGCTGTATTGGCAGTGGGTTGAAGTCACGATCATCTTTATTGGATCATGTAAATTTCAGAGTCATCGCAAATTTAAGCATGGTATCTAGTCAAAAAACTTTGTATTATGCCAATGATGACTCAGTAACATAGTGGCAAAACGATAATTTGGCCCAAAATCCTATTTTGGCGTTGCTAGCCACGGGTTCGATTACCGCATCTACTTGATGGTAAGTGGATGGTGTGGCCCATAGAAATCTACATTTCTCCTCGATTAAGAACCAAGATGCAGATGCGTTGTCATCCATCGAGACTAGGATAGAATGCCTCGTTCCCAGTGAGAAAAGGGTTTCTGGTTCTCTAAACTCTCCCTAAGGAACACTGCTACGTTAAACTGCTATTTCACGTTAGTATTCTATGGGAGTGTTGTCCTACCCCAGTCGATCCGACCCGTTCGTGCCACAATCATAATATAACTGCAGCATGTTTCTACCATCTATAAGGGTTGCTGGCCCTTTAAAAAAGAGTAGGCTCTTTTCTTGAATTGTTCTTGTTTTGTATTGTGCAATTAATCCTATAAGTTCTAAGTGCAACCCCATCAGTTTCGAGGTCCGCTTTTCAACAGCGAAACTTCTTGGTCTTTAGCTCACTCATCAGTGAGTGGCTCTTTGGTCTACGAAGATTATCGCTCTTATAGATATATTTCAAATTATTAATATCCAAAGTATTTTTCCGGTTTTCGCAATAAGGCGCATAAATTATGTTAGTATTAAACAAATATTTTCAAGAAGTCTACAATCCTTGAGTCGTCGGAACATGGATTTAGCATAAGTTGCAGTCAAAGAAGACGCTTTAAATTTATTTGCAAGCCCGCGAAGTTTTCCTTGCGCATAACACTTTCATTTTAAAACTTTAAGAGGCTTAGTCTGAGGCTGTTAGGTCAAGTGGCGGGCACGTGTAAGGCTTCCTTCATTAAGCCAGTTACATTTATAACGAGGTTAGCTGCAATCTTAAATACAAAATGTGGGTTTAACAGTTTAGTATCACATTTGGAGCACAAATGGTTTAATATTTCAGTAAATTTTACTTTTTTTTCAAAAAGTATTCCAAAGTAAAATTTCATAACAACTTATTTCGATAATCCGTATCCGTAATGTATTTCGATCCCGTGTAGTGGCGGCTTAAAAATATCCATTACCCCATATCGTCCCGTGGGTGTCGTAAGAAGCTACGGACGGAAACTAAAACAGGAGATGTGCAGCAGTATTTTTCTATAATAACAACGCAAAGTAATAAAAAAAACTGTGATTGCCAACCCGCCCGCCAAGCGTAGCAACTAAGGAAAATTCGCCCCTGTGAGGGAATTTATGGGGGAGGCCTATGTTCAACAGTGAATTTTATAGGCTGTGATGGATGATGGATTTCGATAATGGGAACGATACGAAATATTTGTTCAACAAATTTTGCTTAAATTATAAAAACCGTTTTAAAATTATTTATTATAAAATGTAATAATGTATTATATATTATTTGTAAAATAATTTGTATTTCGATTTTTTGTTTGGTTATGTAGTGAGTGAACACACGATGATGTGATATGATGGAAATTAAAAACCAACGGCCGTACTTATCATCGACGACTGTCGTTTATTTCAATTAAATATTAATTATCTTCATTCATGTCTCCTTCTATAGTCATTTACTGAAAAGAGAAACTTTAAAGTCAAATTTGACGTCGATTAATATTAATAATAAGCAAGGAAGCAATTATTTTGGAGTTCGTCAACAACAGATGTCTTTCCCATAATGTCGTCCTTAGCTACTAAAGTGCATTGGCTGAAATCTTATCTTATCTTACTATCGAAAATAAAAGATTGTGAAATTTTCCGTCACATTTAGTAGTTTCTACCCGAACGTTCAGAAAGAGGGTAATGTTTTTCGATAGTTTTATGTTGCTATGAAGCCTAAGCGACTTGATAAATTTTAACATATGAAGTGTCGTTTGATTCGTCTCAGCTGAGTTTTTAATTAATGCTTTTACATTAAGCTTGTTAGTTTATTTAAGAATTTGATTTTAGATATATATTTTATTGTTAAGGGTACATCTACATAGTAACAGGCATCATGCATCTGAAATACAGTGGATCTAGTGCATTGTAATAAGTTTTAAAAAGGTCCTGAAACTTGGTGATTTTTTCTTGTCAATAAGTCTTTAAGTTAAAACCAAATAGTTTCCTGCTAATTGTTATCGAAAACACCAACTGTATACCTTTAATTTTGTTTAATATCTCGCAGACTATAAATTCTATTCACAAACTTAATGAAAATAAGTGAAATCTTTTGGTAAGATAACTTAGTTATTCAGTCGTTTAGCAATGGCTAACATACATACACCCAACGGCCAACGGACCAGATAGCATGTAATAATATACGGCACTTACGTATATTTTATATACACGTTTTGCTGATAAGCTCCAAATTCAAATTACTGCTAACATTAATTTGCTAAAATTCATGAAACAGTTGTGTGTTAGAAGTTACCTAGTATGATCTGGCGCATGCTTGCTTTTACAACTATGTGTGCTAAACATATCACAAAAATCACGGTAAATGCGAAAACCTAATCGCTACCTGATTTTTTGCGTAAGAAGGCGTAAGAACCATCTTAAGTTATTTTGTATTATTAGTTAAATAAAAGGTATTTTCCGAGTATTATGTTTTTACACAGTATATGAGAACTTCTTCCAAATGGCGTCACAGTAGTATTTTATTAAATTCTACGAAATAAATTTTTATTTCGGCTGAATAAAATTTAGTGCCTCACAATTTATACGGTAGTGAAGTTTTGGGTTTTGTGCCACCAAGAGTGCTTCTCTTAAATTTAGCTTCAGGAAAAATCAGTTTTTTCATAAGCATGAATAGTCCAAAGCGCTTAACGAGAGACAAGTCATCGTTGAAGGCAACCCTCGTTTGGAATCGCCTTTATCTAATTTACGGCTAGTGTAGGACAACAATCTATGAATTCATTAGTAGTTCAAAAAAATTGTTTTTTTTTTTTAACTTCGCGATTTAGTCCTTTCTGACATTATGAAAATCACACGGTCAATAAAGAATACTCTTTGAATATATTAAATAGGTACAAATACCCAAAATATTCGGCCATTATTATGAAAAAAAAAATACTAACGATGACCTGCATTCATTTTTTGTTGGACTTTGTATAACAATAACGCATTATAGCACTGAAACACATTAGTAAAGCCGATTCATTAATAAGAAAACAGTTAAGAGAGTTAAGGAAATAGTTAAGGAACTACTTTCTGGTAAAAATACAAGGATTTGTAGCGGGAAATCTACAATACTATTAGATAATTAACGTGTGATTCTTATACGTATATGTTCCTTATCTATATTGGATGTTCAATATTATAATAACTGTTTTTACCAGAGTTTTGTCCTAAATATTGCGTAGACAGTTCATTTTTATATTTTTGATTGAAAGGAGACAACGAGTGTACGCTTAAAAATATTTATGACATACATAACTAACTACAACAAATTTAAAACCTATGTCATATGGAAATGAGTGTGTTTAAGTGTATATACTCTTGTTCTTGTCTATCGTAACCTTGCCCAACGGCTCCATAACCCGTAATTTAGTAGACAGGTACTCTCACTATTAAAATAGCTATTATTCAATACTATTATTTCCAAATAGCAGGAACATATGAGATTAATCACCATTATAAGTCTACGTTAAGGCTAATCAAAGATTTAATAATGCACCAATATGCACATTTACATTACTTGACAGATTTTCCCACCCATAATAAATCAGAGAAGTGGGCTAGTGGGTAACTAATATTACTCACCATCATTAGCCTGTTGTATTTGGTTTCAGTATTTATGTGCATAGATTTTTCGCTATCTGTCGACCAACAGAGCCGTGTTTGAGTACGTCTTATGTAGATAAAATCGGTGGATCGATGAACAGTAAATATCCCTTTACCACCTCATAAAATTTATCAACATATTAAACTAGTAACTAATATAATAAATAATAATAACATATTATATTACCTTGACTCTCGGTAAAGAATCCAAGAACCAAGATGATAATAACAATGAGTTCAATCTTCAGTCGATAACCAAGGAAGTTGTTCGCCTGCATCTCTTGTGTCCACATTACTAGCTCTAACATCAATCAGCCTTGCCTCATCCATTCGTTATATAGTTTTAAGTCTATTCTTAACTGCTTCAGATTCATTTGGAATATCATCTGCAACAAAATATTCCAATTTTAAAATACTAGCGTTTAAAAACTCTTTCAGTGAATATTTTTCAATAAACATAATACATGGGGCAGTCGATATTCTTACACCGCCACTACACGGTAAATCAATCATTCAGTAGGTGTTGTAAGAAGCGACAGAGGGGAATAAATCAGAAAATGGGCAGGAACTTCTTCCTAATAGCGATTTGAAATAAAATAAAAACAGCTGTTTGCAAGCGGCCAAGTGTCGCAACTTTGGCAAATTTACCCCTTATGAGGCAATCCATGGGGCAGGCCTATGTTTAGCAGTGAACTTTAATAGGCTGTGACAGTAAACATAAAACATGGAAAATGTTAGATATGTAAAAACTAACCAGTTTATAGGCTTCATTTGAGACCTGGTATAATAATTTCTAGCCGAGTGGCCGTAGGGTTGGCAACGGTGTCACTTGCCAACGATTGCCCTATTGCGGTAGGCTTCTATTGCAATCCCGGTTAGGTTGCAGATACGTCGGATATTGAATATGTCCTTGCCTTCCGGATTCAGGTCCAGAATGACAAGACAACAAGAAAACGGACTTCGTCTGTCTGGTGGTGCATTCTGTGCACTTTCCGGACCGGGAGGTTTTGGACCTTGAGGTCTTTAAACGTCTAACGACCACACGAAAATTACGCTCCTCTAGTAGGGCGTAAGGGTGGAAACTAATTTCATGAGTACGCGCATGAGTAGTACCTGCGCACTGTGAGCACACGTAGGTAACTATTCACCTGACTAGCCACGTTGCGGAATTCCTCGGTCGAGTTGACGTACATTCTGATGCCCTGACCGGTGTTTTATACCTTCGGGCAGTATATATTTTTGAATTCCCTTTCGCTCGACAGTGGTACAAATGTGACTAACACAACGCCCTCCACCCGCTCGACAAGGATACACATTAGTACCACTCATAATTTATGAGGGCGAACCCGACAAAAAAAGGTTTGTCATTAAAAGTTATAACAAATTTATACTTAAATGTATAATGCAGACATAGACAAACACATGCTGTTTAATTTGGTACCATAATCTGTCAATTTCGATTCTAAAAATAGACATAAAAATCATTCTGACGTAATGGCTTTTTACAACAGTTGTGCGTGGTAGTGCGTGAGTTATTTCTATATTTCTCCGTTTTTCTGTGTGTTTTTGGAATTAAAACGTGAGTTTTATACTTTTGTGTATTCCTTGTAATAAAAACAAACACGTAGATATATAATTTGTGGCATAAAAAGTGAAAAGTAAGTGCCAAATATACTTCGAAATCGGGAAGGCCCATTTTAGCGGTTGGGTCAAAAATATGTTATTTTTACAATTCTCATAAATTTTTAGTGTAAAATGTAACTTAATTATAGTTTTATAACATATTTCAAATAATTTGACGTTGTATTTATTTCAAATTCACACAACAAAAAATATTTGAAATATTATTCGGAAATCTCACACAGATAAAAATTAATTTCGTTTTTTTTTATTTTTTTTTATTTTTATATTTTGGTATGAGTAACGAATAGAAACACGTAAAACATAAAAATATACATATTTCCAAACATTTTCATATAGATTTCTCCAAAAAACAAACATGTAGAATTCAAATTAGTAGTAATTTTAGACTAAAAGTGAAGTATCTACTACTACTATGTTATTAAGGGTAATTTATGAATTTTATTACAATTTCTAGCAACTAAAAATAATTTTATTCGATAGTTTATACATTCAATAAGAATCCCTGTAAGTTTTATCCATAAATATTGTCTCAAAGTGAAAATATTGCAAAATTTGCAAGTTAGCAAAAAAATTGCAATTCCCGCCATTTTACGTCGCGAGCCAATCGGCGAATCGAATAAAGTCGCCTTACGAGCATACAGATTAACCAATCGGAAAGATTGTTCCACTTTGTCTTATCCTGAATGACGAAAGATGGTGGCGGATTTTTCCTACGTTCAGCAGAGAACCCTGTCTCCGCGGCCTTAGCCGCAGGTTTGGGGGGATTGAGCGCGTGCTGCGGGGTCTGGCTTTTTAGCTGAAGTAGTGGTGGGTGATGGCGGGGCCGAGTTAGTCTCTGCTGCCTTTTTCGGAGTGGCGCGCTTGCGCTTTTTGTCCTGGGTAAGGGTGAAGCCTTCGTCTTCGATCATTGATATTAAATAATGTAGAATCTTCTATAGAAAAGACGAACATATAAATATTTACTATTGAAATTTCCGTTTACAGCTGCGCTCATACATCAAATGATGATGTTTTTATTTGCCCAACCAACTGTGATCGCAACAAAAGAGAATTTCTCTCGGAAGACATTAAAACTTGCACGTTGCCAACTCTCAGTGATTTTAAAAGACGCTTTAATGGCCTGAAGGAAGTTTGGTAACTTTCTTTCTAAAGCGGTAAACTCAATAATTATAAAGGTTTTCGCGGATAGCCGACTGAAGTATAAAAATTAAAATAGCACTTAATTTTTTTAAACGAATTATGTTAAATATTACATCAGACTCACTAAGCTTATAATAATATAATAATAATAGTATTTATTGTTTCTCACATAACTTATACAAACAAAACACATTGAAGCTCTGTAGCCCGTGGTAGTTGAAAACTGTGTTACAGGCTACAGAATCTTCCCCGTTTCAGTAACTTATAGTTGTAATGTGACAAACTATTATAGCAAACGGTATAAAATTAATTAGAATGACATCAAAAATAACATATAAGCTAACACAGTAAAAAGAGAGAAAAAATACAATAATAATAAATTTGTGCATGTGTTTGTGTGTTTGTGTGTGTGTGTGTGTTATACATTTTCCATTCTATTGGTAAATATCACAAAAGTACTGCTTCTCAAATACAAATAAGTGATAAGAGGACGGTCCGCTATCCCTTGCCTGCCTACAAGAACAACTTCGCTAGAAGACACTATAACTACTCTGCTACATTACTGTACTACAAATTTAATACAATTTAAAAAACCACGTATCTAAGTAATCATAATATTAAGCCAATTTTACTAAAGTATATACATAATAGTAATAAAGTTTTGGTGAGTGAAGGAACAGCACAGGGTTCTATATTAGGACGCTACACTACATCATTTATGTCAATAATATCAACAATGTGGTTAACAACTGTGAAATCTGTCAATTTGCTGACGATACTTGTCTGTTAGCAGCCCATCACAATATGGATAAGGCGGTAAAACTGTTACAGGAGGATTTTACGAGGCTTATGCAGTGGTCACATGACGCAGATCTTGTACTTAATTCGAATAAGACTAAAATAATGTACGTGAGCTCGAGTCAAAATAGATTAAAACATGGCATTAATCTTATAGCTCATAATCATACATGTCTTCATAATATCCAAAGTTCAATCCATAATAATAATTGTGAATGTCCCCAGATTGAAGTGGTAGAAAAATGTAGATATTTAGGTTTAATAATCGATGACCGTATGAAATGGACTTATCACATTGAATCTGTATGTGATAATCTACGAGCGATCTTAGCAAACTTTTACCTCATCAAGAGTAAAGTACCTTACCACATGCTAATGTTACTATATAAAGCACTCGGCGAATCAATAGTTTCGTATGGGTCAAGCAGTTATGGACGCACGTATAAAACCCACCTTGAAAAAATATACGAGCTACAATTGCGCATTCTTAAATGTATCATCCCTCTCAAAATCAAAGATAAATTTAAAAAAACATTCTTGTGGTCTCTTTCATCATTGCAATATACTACCAGTACACGACAAGGTGAAATACCAACTACTGCTTGAAAATTATAGCAAGGAAATTTATTAAAAATTAGCCGTATGTATACAAAGCTTACACGACAAGCCCTTAATCCATATATGACTATACCAAAATATATATATGGAAAATTTAGGTTACAATATCAAGTTCCCGCTCTTTTGAACCAAATTCCAAAAGCAATACAAATGAACTAACTTTGAAAAATATTAAATATAAGCTTAAACAGTATTTTATAGACAAATTGATAACGACACCTACTAATAATTTATACTAAAAAAACTTTACTAGTGTTAGTATAGTTTTTTAATATAACAAATTAAATAATCATAACATAATATACGTAAATACAAATCTACTAATAAATAATATATACATAGATACACACAATCGTAACATTAATATTTCGATTACTAATATTATTTATCAAACTCACTAACTGTCCTTTGCTGTGGTACACATATAGTTAAAAAAATATTGTCAAAATATTGTCACACCATGTATTATGTAAGTTGTCGCTACGCGAAACGACTGAACATATTATTTGTACTATCGGTTTTGTAAAAATAAATAAATAAAATAAAATAAAATGTAAACTTTGACTTGACACGAGCTCGATTTCTAAAATTTTTTGTACAATTTAATTCATAAAATTATCAGGAACGAAAAAGTAAGGGATTTTTGATGTCATGACATATCGGGAATGAGATTTTCCCTAAATTTTCTTAAATTCAAGGTCCATTTAAGGTGATGTGGGCGTCAAAATTAGATTGAATAAAACTATTATTTACGGATTTTATCGCGTTTAATTACTTTAATTTATTTTTATTATTATCCCGACGTTTCGGGTGCTTTACAGCACCCATGGTCACGGGGGGGGACTGAGATGTTTGACGTCCCAATGTCATTGTTAGCCCGGCTGCCTTCAATTTTTGAATATTAATTTTTGGTCCGATTTACGCAAAACGAACTTACAGTATCTTGAAGTCTTGCAGTGGTATGCTTGGGTTTGGGTTTAATTTTGTTAATTATAGGATCCCAAGCAGATGGCAGCACCCAACCATCTTCTCTATTGAAATTAGGATGTTTTTTAATTTCAATAGCCTCACGTATCATCCTTGGTAGGAATCGGTGTTCTTTTGCGAGGACCTGTGGTTTATCAAATCTGATGTAATGGTGGGGACGATCCCCAACATGTTCACAGACTGCAGAATTCCCGGAGCGTCGGTGCTTCACGTCAGCTATATGTTCTTTCACGCGGGTTTTTATGGATCTTTTTGTTTGACCTATGTAAGAGAGACCACATTCACAATCTAACTTGTACACTCCTGCATCTTGTAGAGGGATATTACACTTGACGGATGGTAAAAATTGACTAATCTTCTTCGGCGGCTTGTAGTATGTTTTAATGGAAGCTCGCTTCAAGATGTAGCCAACCTTGTCTGTGACTCCTCTGACATATGGTAGTACAGCAGGCACACGCTCGACTGTGGCCGGCTTCACTCGGTCACTGTGACGTAGGCGCGGGATCTGAAGCTTGTTGTCTTGCAACACTTGCTTGACATGCTGAAGTTCGGCGGCCAGATGTTTTCTGTCACAGATCCCTCGTGCTCTCTGAAACAAAGATTTACCCACGGTAGCTAACTGTGAAGGATGATGGTGAGATTCACCATTTAAATATCGGTTGGTATGGGTCTTTTTTCTATACACAGTGTAACCAATAGTGTTATCAGGATTTCGAATGACTAAAACATCTAGGAAAGTTAAAGAATTATTTGCCTCTAACTCTATTGTGAATTGTATTTTAGAGTTTATAGAGTTAAGGTGGTCTAAAAATGCAGTTACTTTGTCAGTGGTAAAATTGTGTAAGTGTCGTCTACGTACCGCTTGTAGAATCTTGGATTTACAGGAGCAGTAAGAAGGGCTTTCTCCTCGAAGTCCTCCATGAATATGTCGGCGACTATGGGAGATACAGGTGAGCCCATCGCCATACCGTCTACTTGCTTGTAGAACTCTTCCTTCCACAATAGATAGCCAGATGTGAGGCAATGTTTAAGTAATACTGCATATTCAGCAAGCATGTTGTTATCTTCTAGCTTCCTAGTTACAATTGAGATGCAGTCTTCAATAGGTAGGCATGTGAATAGTGACTGAACATCAAAACTGACCATAGTTTCATTGTCAGCGAGATGTAGGTCTTTTATCTCACTAACAAAATGGTATGAATCCTTTGTGTGTGCTCTGGTATGTCCTCTCAGTGGTGCCAGTATTTTTGCCAAGTGTTGTGCCAGCTTATAAGTTGGTGAATCGATCTGACTCACTATAGGACGTAGTGGAGCGTTTGGTTTGTGTATCTTCGGCAACCCATACAACCTCGGTGGTTTGGTACAGGATGGTATTAGCGAAGTCACGTCGAGATTTAATTTTTCGGAGTATTTCTTTATTAAATCGCTAGTTGCTTTAAGCGTGTTCGTTGTGGGGTCTGTTTTGACCTTTTTATATGTACTTTCATCCGATAAAAGCTGTAGTATTTTAAAACTATTCTCTGACGTGTCCATTATTACCGTAGCGTTTCCTTTATCCGCGCGAAGAATCGTTAACTCTGGTCTGTTCCGTAAGTTAATCAACGCTGTAAATTCGTCTTTAGGAAGGTTTAATTTCGGCACTGTACTACGACGTAACAAGGACGAAATATCTTGACGTATAGCCTCCAAATCTTCCTTACCGATATTATTCTTAAACAGACAATCCTCAACACTGCAGATAATTTCTTCGTACGGGATTTTTTGCGGTGTTAATGCGAAGTTCATTCCCTTCGCTAACACCTTTATTGTCGGTTCGTCCAGTGTAAGTTTTGACAGATTATAGACCGTGCGTTGTTTGTTGTTTACGTCTGTGTTCAACGGTTGTGTTTCGTTCTGACGTTGACTTAGATGGTTGGCATTTGATTTGATCGTTAATTTTTGGTATTTTTTCTATTTGTTTATTTTTGCATTCATTGTATTTTGATGTTTCTCGTTTGTTTAAAGTTTCGATGCAATTATTAAAATCAAATGTCGTTAAAACTGTCTTTAGTTCACTGGACAAATTGTCTATGGTGTTGTTTATGAAATGTAAATCGAACCGTTTCTGCTGAATCACCGTTCGTAACAACTTTTTACTTGCCTGATTTAGGATCTTAGCGCTTCCGCGAATGTCCTTTTTTGTTGATATTTTGACACACGTAGGAATGAGATTATGGTCTCTGCATCTCTTCAAGAAATTTAAAGATGTTATATATCTTGCGCGCTTGGTTTTAAGATCTTCTAATCGGCGAATTTTATTTGCTATTACCAGTCCGTACTGGTTCACATAATGATTTCTTAAATTTACGCGAACACTACACATTGAATAAAACTAATATTAAGTAATTAAACGCGTAAAATCCGTAAATAATAGACAATTTGTCCAGTGAACTAAAGACAGTTTTAACGACATTTGATTTTAATAATTGCATCGAAGCTTTAAACAAACGAGAAACATCAAAATACAATGAATTCAAAAATAAACAAATAGAAAAATACCAAAAATTAACGATCAAATCAAATGCCAACCATCTAAGTCAACGTCAGAACGAAACACGGGTAACCGTTGACCACAGACGTAAACAACAAACAACGCACGGTCTATAATCTGTCAAAACATACACTGGAAGAACCGACAATAAAGGTGTTAGCGAAGGGAATGAACTTCGCATTAACACCGCGAAAAATCCCGAACGAAGAAATTATCTGCAGTGTTGAGGATTGTCTGTTTAAGAATAATATCGGTAAGGAAGATTTGGAGGCTATACGTCAAGATATTTCGTCCTTGTTACGTCGTAGTACAGTGCCGAAATTAAACCTTCCTGAAGACGAATTTACAGCGTTGATTAACTTACGGAACAGACCAGAGTTAACTATTCTTCGCGCGGATAAAGGAAACGCTACGGTAATAATGGACACGTCAGAGTATAGTTTTAAAATACTACAGCTTTTATCGGATGAAAGTACATATAAAAAAGGTCAAAACAGACCCCACAACTAACACGCTTAAAGCAACTAGCGATTTAATAAAGAAATACTCCGAAAAATTAAATCTCGACGTGACTTCGCTAATACCATCCTGTACCAAATCACCGAGGTTGTGTGGGTTGCCGAAGATACACAAACCAAACGCTCCACTACGTCCTATAGTGAGTCAGATCGATTCACCAACTTATAAGCTGGCACAACACTTGGCAAAAATACTGGCACCACTGAGAGGACATACCAGAGCACACACAAAGGATTCATACCATTTTGTTAGTGAGATAAAAGACCTACATCTCGCTGACAATGAAACTATGGTCAGTTTTGATGTTCAGTCACTATTCACATGCCTACCTATTGAAGACTGCATCTCAATTGTAACTAGGAAGCTAGAAGATAACAACATGCTTGCTGAATATGCAGTATTACTTAAACATTGCCTCACATCTGGCTATCTATTGTGGAAGGAAGAGTTCTACAAGCAAGTAGACGGTGTGGCGATGGGCTCACCTGTATCTCCCATAGTCGCCGACATATTCATGGAGGACTTCGAGGAGAAAGCCCTTCTTACTGCTCCTGTAAATCCAAGATTCTACAAGCGGTACGTAGACGACACTTACACAATTTTACCACTGACAAAGTAAGTGCATTTTTAGACCACCTTAACTCTATAAACTCTAAAATACAATTCACAATGGAGTTAGAGGCAAATAATTCTTTAACTTTCCTAGATGTTTTAGTCATTCGAAATCCTGATAACACTATTGGTTACACTGTGTATAGAAAAAAGACCCATACCAACCGATATTTAAATGGTGAATCTCACCATCATCCTTCACAGTTAGCTACCGTGGGTAAATCTTTGTTTCAGAGAGCACGAGGGATCTGTGACAGAAAACATCTGGCCGCCGAACTTCAGCATGTCAAGCAAGTGTTGCAAGACAACAAGCTTCGGATCCCGCGCCTACGTCACAGTGACCGAGTGAAGCCGGCCACAGTCGAGCGTGTGCCTGCTGTACTACCATATGTCAGAGGAGTCACAGACAAGGTTGGCTACATCTTGAAGCGAGCTTCCATTAAAACATACTACAAGCCGCCGAAGAAGATTAGTCAATTTTTACCATCCGTCAAGTGTAATATCTCTCTACAAGATGCAGGAGTGTACAAGTTAGATTGTGAATGTGGTCTCTCTTACATAGGTCAAACAAAAAGATCCATAAAAACCCGCGTGAAAGAACATATAGCTGACGTGAAGCACCGACGCTCCGGGAAGTCTGCAGTCTGTGAACATGGTCAGGATCGTCCCCACCATTACATCAGATTTGATAAACCACAAGTCCTCGCAAAAGAACACCGATTCCTACCAAGGATGATACGTGAGGCTATTGAAATTAAAAAACATCCTAATTTCGAAAAGGTTGGGTGCTGCCATCTGCTTGGGATCCTATAATTAACAAAATTAAACCCAAACCCAAGCATACCACTGCAAGACTTCAAGATACTGTAAGTTCGTCTTGCGTAAATCGGACCAAAAATTAATATTCAAAAATTGAAGGCAGCCGGGCTAACAATGACATTGGGACGTCAAACATCTCAGTCCCCCCCGTGACCATGGGTGCTGTAAAGCACCCGAAACATCGGGATAATAATAAAAATAAATTAAAGTAATTAAACGCGATAAAATCCGTAAATAATAGTTTTATTCAATGTGTAGTGTTCGCGTAAATTTAAGAAGTCAAAATTAGATTTTTCACGCTTTATAGGTATGCAAAAAAGTAATTTTTTATCATTAATAACTATGTATCCTACATTTTGATTAGATTAATTATGAAATTTAAAGATTTTTCTTAGTGAATTATTGACCAAAACACAATTGACACATTTTGGCTCGATTTAAAAAGATCGCAAAGTTTCCCCAAAATCTACAATTTTAGGTACGTCCACTAAATGTAAAAGCTGTTTCATTTGAATATGATGAAATCAATTTCAATTAAATTCAGGCTATATGTTCACCAATAAATACGTGAGTGAAATATGGGTATATTTTTCAATAAAAGAGTATATAAATTTTTAAAAAGAAATATCAGATAAATATTGCGCGATTAAATTGCAAACAGCCGCAAATCGCACCTATCAAACCTGTGATAAATCTGCTTTTCTTCTTTCTTTTGAACATCCCACTTCACCTTAAGAATCACTTTATGAAGAAAGGTCATAACGAATTAGATGATTGTCTAAAAGATAACAATGCTTGGACAAAATCAGCTTTCTTAGATTGTCTTGATTTGTTTATCGCGGCTATATTTTACGCCGCGACAACTTTTTATGCTATTGTAACGCAGCCGTATCCTTCCGTGAGCGCCACCACCAATTGCATGATCTGCACGGCTACTAGCCGCAGAGCGTGTGATGAGTCTACCGTTCACCTCAAGGGAATGAGGTCCCACGTTGGGCGGCTTTCGGCCGCCGCCTTGAAAATCTCCTCAGATCCTCCCTCTAGCTACCACCCGCATGAGGTCAACACATATGCTCCACCAACCAATACAACGGCAGATATAGCCAAAAGGCAGTTATAACATGTTAGTAATAATTTGCCATCAGAAAGGGTTTGTCTCACCCACCAACAAGTTGCCTTCAATCATTCAAAGGTGGGAAAGTTACAGAGATATATTATGTTGTTATATAAAGTATTATGGAGGTCAGACAGTCTGCAATGAAGTCTGTAATTAAGGGACCCGACTTGTGAAAAGCTACATAGGTTAGTAAACAAACCCCCACAAACCCAACAAGACCTCCATCGACCAAAACCACAACAATTCGTCGAATCAGGCGCAGAACACCCGCAGATTTATCACAAGACGCAAAACCACAAGAAGCAGTAAGCATCAATGCAACTATCATACGGATGGTACCCCCTCACAACACACCCACATGATCCCCCTCATAACACACCCACATGACCCCTATCGACTTTGGTAACAAAGTCTGTAATGTTATTAAATAAAAAATATCACCAACGTATCATAGTAGCACGCTATTAAGACGCCAGTGAACAAAACTCGTATCATAGCGCTAATCACTAGACATGAAGTTGATTATGTCTATTACACATAAAAGTGCTACCAAACACACTCATCCTAATCCGAAAGATAGACGACGCATCGCTATGCGCTACTACGCCGCCCACAAACGGTATGGGTGTGCGATGTCCACGGGAAAGCCGTATTGCTACAACAAACCCGCTTACCACCGGCACTAAGATGATATGTCTAGGACACATCGGTTAGCGAGTCCAAGTTTACCTCGGACCAATTGCTCGTGAAGCAGCACTCACGCCACCATAATATTCCTTTTCAAGTCCCTAATAAGGACTAGTCATTTTGCTACAGTACTAGGAGCAGTCGGTCACCCGACCACCCCATACGATGCTTATGCATCAAGGAGACCTTCAATAATAATGCTTTTGTATCATAGACCTTACTTCCATAAGTCATTCATATATAGGGTTCGAACCCACAACCCTACTATTGTAATGCAAATTCATCATGGAGACCTTCTATAGTATTGCTTTTGTATCATAGACCTAACTTTCATAAGTCATTAATATATAGAACTTCAACCCACGGCCCTACGATTGTAATGCAAATTCATCATAGAGACCTTGTATAGTATTGCTTTTGTATCATTGAGTTTACTATCATAAGTCTAAGTCTAGTCATTGTACTTCAAGCAGTCGGGCACCCGACCACCCTATATGTAGAACAGTAGTGCGTCTCCGACAGCTCCTCCATACAAGCCATTTATACATGAACACTTTCCATAAAATTTTCTTTTATACACGAACTCCCTCCATGACAATTTTTAATAAATTTTATAATACATAATATTATAAAATTTTATAATCTTATAAATGTTATTTATCTTTATTTTTATAATCTTTTCAACTTGTATTTCTATTATTTATCAAATTTTAAATATTTTTACAAGTATTTAAATAAATTCATTTATACTGAAATAATATTTTGCCTTAAATTTACTATAATATTTGTCTAATGTCTGAAATGTATTTATCTTAACTTTATGCTTATTAATGTAATTATATTATTTAATATCAAAAACATTTAAATAGGTAATAGTAATAGACCGGACATCACAAACAAAAAGTTTTTAAATAAATTTATTTATACTGAAAGAATATTTTACCTTAAATTTACTATAATCAGGTCTGCAGGCAGCCGTAATTCTCTTCCAAAGTTTGCGAAAGCTGGTGTGACTGCTTTACTTTCGTGAACAGCGCTTTGATATGACAACAAAAACAGTTGTATGTGCTTGTCCCAATTTCGTTGCCGATTGTCTACAACTTTTGCTAGGTACCTCTCCAATGTCTGATTAAATCGTTCTACCATTCCATCAGATTGCGGGTGATAAGAAATCGTTTTTGTTTTATGAGTACCCATAACTCGGCAAGTTTCCTGGAATATTTGCAACTCAAAATTCCTTCCTTGATCGCTGTAAATGTCTAAATGTACTCCAAAACTACAGAAGACTTCATGACCTAGTTTATCTGTAACTATTGAAGCTTCTTGATTTTGAATGGCGAAGACTTCTGGCCACTTAGTGAAGTAATACATCACAACCATGAAATACTTGTTACCGCTTTCACTCTCCGAAATCGGCCCCGCCACGTCAATGGCTATTCTCTCCCATGGTGCACCAACATTGTACAACTTCAATGCACCTCTACTACGAGTCTGAGGTCCCTTTACAGCCGCACAACTTGTACATTTGCGACACCAGTCCTCGACATCGTTTCGACAATTGAGCCAGTAAAACCGTTCTCGGATCTTCAATAGAGTTCGTTTAACTCCCAGATGACATCCTGACTAATCATTATGGTACAGCTGTAGAACATCAAGTACTTTAGCTTTAGGGACAACCATTTGCAAATGACAGCTGTCTTCCCGAACATTTTCCCATTTACGGCACAGAACTCCATCCTGAAGCAGCAAGCTGTCCCACTGGGCCCAATAGCTTTTAGTGGTCGAACTTATCGCTGAGACGTCGCTCTACATGGGCTTGGGAGCACTGGCCTTCATCCATTCCAGAATCGGCTTGATGTCCGGATCTTCCTGCTGTGCACGTTGTAAGCTGTCCTTCCACTCGTTGCTGAGGTGGTCTGCCCTGAGCATCCTCACGGATTCCACTTCCTTACCTTCTTGCCTAGTACAATACTTGCAATCTCCAGGACAAGGTCTTCTTGAAAATGTATCCGCGTTGCCATGAAATTTCCCGCTGCGATGTTCGATCTCAAAGTCGTATTCCTGCAGTAGTTCAATCCACTTCGCAACTTGTCCTTCCGGATTTTTAAACTGCAATAGCCATTTTAGTGCAGCATGGTCAGTTCGTAAGTGAAATTTTCGCCCCAGAAGATATTTGCTAAAATGCTGCAACGACTTTACCACAGCTAGCAATTCGCGTCTTGTAACACAATAGTTCCTTTCCGGTTTTGACAACGATTTACTGAAGTACGCTATCACAATCTCTCGATCACCGTTCCGTTGAGACAACACACCGCCGAGCCCTGTATCACTTGCGTCTGTGTCAACTATAAATTCTTTGCTTGCATCAGGGTATCCCAAAATATGTGTTTTGCACAGACGGTCCTTGAGCTCCTTGAATGCGATATTGCAACTTTCATCCCAGCAGAAATGTCGCTTCTCCTCGGTTAGCTTATGCAGAGGTTTGGCTATATCTGCAAATTTCTTCACAAATCGCCGGTAGTAGGAGCACAAACCCAAAAAATGCTCTAACCTGCGTCTTGTTTATGGAACCGGCCAATCCTTGACAGCGGCGATTTTCTCTGGATCCTTGCGGATACCTTCTTCCAATACTACATACCCCAAAAAGGTAACTTGCTGTTTGAATAGTGAACATTGCTTCGGACTCAAATTGAGGTTGGCACTCTGAATCTTCATGAGCACGCGTTCCAGGTTTTGGTGTTTCTCAAACGTACGGCCCACGATGATGATGTCATCCAAGTAGACCAGACAGGCATCGCCAATTAGCCCGGCAAGCACAAGTTCCATCAGCTTTTCAAACGTTGCTGGAGCATTGCACAACCCAAAAGCATTACTTTATATTGCCACAGACCCTTTCCCGTCGAGAACACAGTTTTCTTCTTGTCCTTGGGGTCAATTTCAACTTGCCAGTAGCCACTTTTTAGATCCAGCGTGCTAAACCACTTTACTCCTGTAAGCATGTCCAGCGTGTCATCAATTCTTGGCAAGGGATAGCTGTCCTTCTTCGTAACGTCGTTCAGACGGCGGTAGTCAACACAAAACCTTCTTCTTTACCAGCACCACTGGTGAACACCATGGACTGGAGGAAGGTTCAATAACACCATCCTTTACCATTCCTTCAATCGTGGTTTCCACTTACTTTTCACATACTACCGGCGATCTTTTTGGCCGCTGACGGATAAGCAATTCTTCTCCTGTGTTTATTTTGTGTTGAACTAAGCCAGTCTTTCCTATGTCAGCATCGTTTGATGAGAATACATCGGCATACTTGAGTAAAAACTTCTTCGCCTTGACCATTTCGGTCGGGGAGAGAACGCTGCGACAGTCTTTCAAAAGTGAGGTCACTCTCGTTTGTGCATCCTTACTGGGGGTCTCACTCGATAGATATTGGCACCGACGTAACCAATCCACTTCCTCACAAGTGCCAACCAGCCTGCCTTTTTCTATAATCTGTTCCCGGTCACAAAGGTTCAGCACACGTACTCCTTAGTGGTTACACAAGTACACAAGTACACAACGGTGAGCTTGCCCAGCGTTTCGAGGAAGACTAACCGGAACAACCGTTTCCGATCTCGGCGGAAGAACAATCTTCTTAATGCTGTACACGTTCCCCGGTAACGCACCTTCCATAAAAAGTTCCTCCTTTCGACATTTCAAAACACCTTGCTTAACATCGATTTCACAACAATTATTCCTCATAAAGTCCAGGCCTAGGATGCAGTCGTCCATTATATCAGCCACAATGACATTATGCAGGTAGATCACGTTGCCTAGTTTCAACTCCATCTCCTTCTCTCCACGGACGGGTGTACACTGACCGGTGGCTGTTACCAAATTAATGCGTTCTCGTTTGTATGCAGAGTCCCCAAGGAACTGACTTATAAGTTGGGAACTAACAACCGTACCAGAGGCTCCAGTGTCTATTGTCAGTTTACACAGCATTCCGTTGACCTCGCCCTTGATGACTAGACTGTTCCCATCATGGGTTTGTGAGATCGCGATCCTTGGGGATCTTTTAACATCACCCAGCACCCGCCCCGCAGTTCTGGCATTTACTCGTTTCCCTGCTGCTGCTGGGCGGTGCTGTTGGCCTCACTACCCTCATGAGATCGTTCAACTTCACTTTCTAGGGTTCGCTTAGGGCAGCTGGATCGAAGATGGCCCTTTTGCCCGACAGCCATAGCACCTAGGGCTGTATCCTTTGTTGCGGTCCCGAACTGTAGGTAGCGATGGGAACGATGATCCTGCCGCACGGCTTCCACCTCCAATGCATGGGCCAAGGCGTCCTTAAGCGTCTCGTAGTGCCCGAGCTTCACAGCAGCTCTAACTTCCAGGTCGCGGATGCCGTCGATGAATGTCTGCACCAGGTTCCCTTCAATGAGCGCAGGTACAGACCGGTATGCTTTTCGCATCAGCTTCTCCACCTCTAGACCCAATGCTGCAGGTTTTCGTTGATGCGCTGCACGCGATCTTTTAGCTGCGCACGAAAGACGTGTTCCAGGTGAGCGTCGCCATATCTCGCCTCCAATGCCTCAAGGAGTTGCTCATAGGTCACTTCCTCACCAAGAGCTTCAAGAACTGTTAAGGCCTGGTCGCGCAGGCCTAGTGTGAGAGCAGTCATGGCCTGACTTTTATTCCAGCCGTTCGCTTTCATTACAGCCTCGAACTGGATTTTGTAGGATTTTGTAATTTTGTATCATGTCAGCCATTACGTTGTCAACCCGATTTTTCACTTGGTCGATTCGGGTTTCGGCTTTCTCGATTCGGGTTTCAGCTTTCGCGATTTGGGTTTCAGCTTCTGACATGCGGTTGTCATGCTGAGCAACCCTATCCTTCAACTCCTTGATCTCCTTCCCGAAGGTGGCGTGAAGGTCCTTCATGAGGAGCATCTGCTCTTCCAACCGACGGGCCTGTTTCTCTTGTCCGTCCCGCAGCTGTTCTTCCAAACGACGGACCTGTTCCTCTTGTCCGCCCCGCAGCTGCTCTTCCAACCGACGGGCCTGTTCCTCCTGTCGGCGAGCCTGTTCCTCCTGTCGGCGAGCCTGTTCCTCCTGTCGGTGAGCCTGTTCCTCCTGTCGGCGAGCCTGCTCCTCCTGCTGCTCTTTCAACCAACGGGCCTGCTCCTACTGTCGGCGAGCCTGCTCCTCCTGCTGCTCTTTCAACCAACGGGCCTGCTCCTCCTGTCGGCGAGCCTGCTCCTGCAGCATCACCATCAGAGCACCTAAATCAGGTGCTGCAGATGTAGGAGCTACTGACGGGCCTACAGCCGGCGGCTGGCCCTCCGACGTCTGCGGCGTTGCACCACCAAATCTTCTTTGGTCCGTCTCCTGCTGGCGTTGACTTCGGGTACGGACACCCTCCGTTTCCTCCTTAGGTAAAATCGGCATGATTTTATCCCACTTTTGACACCAATTGTTACGAGCTTGAGGTTCGTGACAATAAAAATTGCCGATAGGATTATCTAAATTAACACTTTAATTTTCTTTACACAAATTAAAACTTAAAACATCAATAATTAAGCACACTAATTCACTTTATTCCACTCCGAAGCTTCGCTTGTCTAGCCAAATTCAATACTTTCCCGATCGCACCTTGCAGCGCCTATAAATACACATTAGTACCGAATCATCCAGAACATTCAAGTAAATACGCGCACCAATCGACAAAGCGCCGAAAGTTCGAGAGTCAGCTTCCAGAAGCTTAGTTCTTAATTTCGACAACAGAAGGCGCTGTCGGTTGAAAGATTAGTGATGTTATTTTCTGGAAAGCTCTCCCCCTCGCTCCGTTACCCGACGCCAATATATATATATATATATATATATATATATATATATATATATATATATATATATATATATAAATCTCTTTGTTTAATATATATTTAAGACTATTTTTGATGCTCCTTTATATTGAATTTAATTATAATATTGGGCTGTCACACTATGTAAGATGCGATTTTCTTTTGCATGTAATACTGATGCTTCATATGGGCTGTTGGGGCTAAATATTACTTAACATCGTTGGACTCAGTGGAAAGACATTCTAAAGAGTTTATTGGTAATTCTGTTTTAATTGTAGTCATTTATTTAATTTGAAACTACTTTCTATTCAACATTTCTGAATGCTCTACATTGAAAAATAAAGAAATGTTAATAGTTATTCAAAATATTTTTTTATTTTATTTAAATTAATAGCAATAGTCTAATTTTTGTACAGCTTGGGGCACATTTTGGCCATCTCATTTAATCAACAAAATTTAGAATACGATTAAAATTTTGCAAGTGGATTCCAAGCTATTTTAAACAAGTGCAAAATGTTCTGTATAAATTTGTTTGATAACCGACCCTCCGGAGGGACCTGAATTTAACTAAACGTAATGGGTTAATCAAGAAAGGAAATGACAAGGACTCGTATTTCATTTGTCTCCTTTATAATAAATTGAAGGAAATTTCAAAATAACTTTTATCGAAATTGAATAACTTGTAGTATTTATATTTACATTAAATATTGTCTTCATTGATCACATTTGAAAACAAGTACATTTTTTTTTGTTTTATTTTATTATTTTCACTGGTTATAGGTGTAGTAACGATGGCATTTCTATGCTCCCAACTTTTCCTAGCCTAGCCAATTCTGAACAATTTTGTTATCAAGTAGCTTACTAGTTCTTATACAACTTTTTTTTAATTGTGTAATCCGAATTCAACAATATTAAGCGAAATTTTTTTCTTCCATTAATATTGTAAGTAATATTGAGCTAGGTTTTTGTAACTCAAACTGGTACGAAGTCGACATGCATTAGGAATTAACTGGATTATACAAGCAAGGTTTTCAAGAAATAACACATGCGTTATAATATCCAAAACGACGGTGAAAAATGACTAAGCACTTGATTGATAGGTCTGGCACGTTCAAAAAATTATTCAGACACTTAATTTTTCTGTCGTCAGATGACGGCGTAGGCAGTGTATGATTGATCGTGTTTCACGAAAACTATGTATAAGGTCAGAATCTAAAACATGTATAGAAAGTTACGATACAACATCATTTATTTCATCCGAAGAGATAAAAATATATAAACTATATATAGACATTGGAAACATTTTCACACAAAACCATAACATTGCACAAAAAATAAAATTTAAAGATTATTGGTAAATATACATTATTTTTACAATATTAAACCGAAATCAGGTTTATTTTTTGCTCCATATCGTGACTTACATTAATATCTTTATGCACAACCGGGCATCATTTAAAAAAAAATATTTTTTTAATTTATGAAACTAATGCGTCTTGACCTTACGAAGATGTCACTAAGACTAAATGACTAAAATCGGAAATATATCCTATAGGACAAATGTTACAGATGACAATTTTTTTGCTGATGTCCGGTCTAATACTACTACTTACATGTCTTTGATTTCATAGTATTTTTGATCATATTTTCATTTTTATTTAATTATCATAATATTTCAGAATAAGTAGATTCTCGTGTTATTATATTTAAAAAAATAATACCATAGCGAGAACTAACATCTAAGATTAAATATTTCAAAAATATTATTTTATTAACCACAACTATCTTATTTCAAAAATTTATAATTGTGTAAGAACCATGTTTAATAAAAATAAAACGAAACGAGTCACGATTATTTTTCAATGTAGAGCATTCAGAAATGTTGAATAGAAAGTAGTTTCAAATTAAATAAATGACTACAATTAAATCAGAATCACCAACGATGATTATTTAAGACTATTTTTGATGCTCCTTTATATTGAATTTAATTATAATATTGGGCTGTCACACTATGTAAGATGCGATTTTCTTTTGCATGTAATACTGATACTTCATATGGGCTGTTGGGGCTAAATATTACTTAACATCGTTAAACATGAATTAATTTAGCAGTTGATGCATAACTTTTAGATATTTACTTTTATTTTAATGTATTTTTGTTTTTCAAAAAGGAAATAATTAATGGTGCAATTAAATATAATCTGTGTGCAACGTACTTCATTTCATATTAACCCATTCGCTGTCCCGTGCTCTCGCATTGCAAATCGAAGAGTGAAAGTGTTAATCTAGAGAAGGAAACCTGTAGATATTACGTAATGACTGAAATTTAAATATAGATGAAATGCGATGTGACTAAATGTTATTAATGTTTTTATACAAATTAGTTTGACAGATGACGCGTAATTTTCAACTTAGCACAAAATATAAAAGGAAGGTTTAAGGGAAATTACACACAATAATACATATTCCAAGCGTATTATACTTTTTGAGTTTACCGATTTATCTAAAACGGCAGACCAATTTTAATGAGTCCGTTTTATTACCACTCTTAACACAAGCATTTTATTCTTACTTTGAGAAGTTAAAGGTATAAATAGTATATAGTATTCTCTTTTTCAAAAAATCCATCACTCACCACTAAGCATCGAAAAATAAGCAATAATTTTTTTAACGTAACTATTTGGATGTCATTCTAATTATTTGTGTGTTAATTACTTATAATATTTCTTAGTCAACTTAGAAGTATAAAAAAGAACTTTTAGGCTTTTGCTGATTGTGGAAATTATTTTATTCTTTTTAGGCTTAGAAGTCCGTTTTAAATTTTTATGTAATTGTTAACATTTATTTACATGATATTTAAGTGTATACCATCTTCATAAATAGAATAAAAAAATAATTAAAATAAAAACGTATATTTTCATACAGTCCTCGTGGCATCATGCCAAGAACACTGGCTGCGTTTCCTATTCTTTATTAAATTTGTAATTTTATAGATACTTATTTTATATAAATATGTGCATTTAGTTAATGTTATTTATGTATTTACATTTATTCTCTTTATTCAAAAATAGAAAATAACTACACTATAAATAACGTTAGTAAAAATAATTAAAAACTTTATTTGATATGTGGTATAAATCTATGACATATGTGTATATTTTATAATGAAACTGTGTTGTTCTGATTGCGGAATTTGTAGAATCTTTGAAATTTATCTTTGTATGTTCTTTAGTTTTAAGGCAATAACAATTTTGTATATTTAATTATTAATAACTATTAAAATAATTGATAAATAGTGTGAGCAATTGCGGATTTGAAATGAGCAATTAGTGAGCAATTTTGTGCACATATTAATTATTCTGATCGGTTAAGGGGAATTTTTTTTTACTTTTAATTATTAAATACTAATTAAATAATTAGTAAATAGTTTGAGCAATTGCGTATTGTAGTTAGGCATTCTGTGAGCAATTAGGAGTACTTATAAATTTTTAAAAAAAGTTCTTTAGTTTTAAGGCAATAACAATTTTGTATATTTAATTATTAATAAATATTAAAATAATTGATAAATAGTGTGAGCAATTGCGGATTTGAAATGAGCAATTAGTGAGCAATTTTGTGCACTTATTCATTATTCTGATCGGTTAAGGGAAAAAATTTGTACCTTTAAATATTAATTACTAATTAAATAATTAATTAATAGTGTGATCAAATACGGACTTGAATTAAGCATTTCTTGAGAAATTAATGGTATTTATTCATTTTTGGAAAAGTTCATTGGTTTTAAGTATAATAGGCAAAAAATATTTTGTATTTTTAATTATTAATAACTAATAAGATAACTCATTAATAGTGTGAGCAAATGCGGATTTGAATTGAGCAATTAGTGAGCAATTTAGTGCACTTATTCATTTATCTGAACCGTTATACTTCCAAGCCAACTTCTTTGTGGTAATAATACTATCATGGGCTACAGCAACCACTTACTAGATGAACTGGTAACTTGTTAGTCACTTCAAGAATTACCCATCATTATCTCATTATGCTCATAATAGCCTTCCTAAAATATCTAAGTCCTTAGTAACATGTCTCCGTCGAAGCCCTGTCCGTCGTACTTTTTAGGTTGACACTCCATATAGGCGGGCCTACACCACGCTTGTCGCTACGAGACTGTTAATTTTCTTTGCTGTATATTGTTACGAGCTTGAGGTTCGTGACAATAAAAACTGCCGATTGAATTACCAAAATTTAAACTTTTAATTAATCACCCTGATTCACTTTATTTCGCTTCAAAGCTTTGCTTGTCGTCAAATTCAATACTGCACCGACCGCGGCTTGCAGCGGCTTAAATACACGTTTTCTACCGAAACATTCAGAATACTCCAGTAAATAAGGGGCTCCGACCGACCAGGCGAAGAAAGTTCGAGTGTGCGGCTTCTAGAAAGCTTAGTTCTTCAATTCGATACTAGATGGCGCTGTTGGTTGAAAGATTAGTCATGGCGTTTTCTGGAAAGCTCTCCTCGATCTGTTACCCGACACTAAATGGCGCTAGTGCCAGATACCAGCCGTCAACTTAGGCGCGCAACACTGCCCCTCCTAAGACATGCTCGTCCTTAGCATTATTGGCCCCATGCCAGGCGATCCACATGGACGATCTTAAGAGTCCCTCTTGCGCCTTTCTGTATCCGGTAGGTTACATGGTTGATCCTGGTCACATTCCGGTACGGGCCGTCCCATTTAGCTTTAAGCTTAGAAGATTTCCCTTTGCTGCGGACTGGTTTGTGTAACCACACTAGTGAACCTTCGTCGAACCTTTTGTTGATTATTTTGCGGTCATACCGGGTTTTCATCTTTTCAGACATTTGCTGGCCCGATTGTCTGACGTGCTAATAAATGTCATTCATTTTGTTTCCGCAAATCATTTGCATAATCGGTTATACTGCGTGGGTCATCAGGTGGTATCCCGGTGATCAGGTCTGCAGGCAGCCGTAATTCTCTTCCAAAGTTTGCGAAAGCAGGTGTCACTGATGTACTTTCTTGAACAGCGCTTCGATATGACAAAAATAACGGTTGTATGTGCTTGTCCCAATCTCGTGCCGATTGTCTACAACTTTTATTAAATCGTTCTACCATTCCATCAGATTGCGGCTGATAAGAATTCGTTCTTGTTTTATGAGTGCCCATAACTCGGACAAGTTTCCTGGAATATTTGCGACTCAAAACTCCTTCCTTGATCGCTGTGAATCTCTAAATGTACTCCAAAACTACAGAAGACTTCATGACCTAGTTTATCTGTAACTGTTGAAGCTTCTTGATTTGGAATGGCGAAGCCTTCTGGCCACTTAGTGAAGTAATCTATCACAACCATTAAATACTTGTTACCGCTTTCACTCTCCGGAAACGTCCCCGCCACGTCAATGACTATTCTCTCCCATGGTGCACCAACATTGAACAACTTCAATGCACCTCTACTACGAGTTTGAGTTCCCTTTACAGCCGCACAACTTGTACATTTGCGACATCAGTCCTCGACATTGTGTCGACAGTGGACCAAGTAAAACCGTTCTCGGATATTCAGTAGAGTTTGTTTGACTCCCAGATGGCCTGCTTAACAATCGTTATGGTACAGCTGTAGAACATCCGGTACTTTAGATTTAGGGACAACCATTTGCAAATGACAGCTGTCTCCCCGAACATTTTCCCATTTACGGCACAGAACTCCATCCTGAAGCAGCAAGGTGTCCCATTGGGCCCAATAGCTTGAGAGCACCGGCCTTCATCCATTCCAGAATCGGCTTGATCGTGTGCGTATTATCAATCGTGTGCGTATTATGAATTTAACCCGCTAGCTCAGAAAGAACAGCAAACAGGTTAAAATAAAAGCGCTTGTTTATTTTACAAGAAAGTGTTGAGATT
Organism: Parnassius apollo; assembly: GCA_907164705.1. Lineage (NCBI taxonomy): Eukaryota > Metazoa > Arthropoda > Insecta > Lepidoptera > Papilionidae > Parnassius > Parnassius apollo. The sequence goes on from CAJQZP010000049.1 coordinate 4,180,579, forward strand.
CACTACTTAAATTTGTATAATTAGACATGTATTAAAATAGCGTGATCTTTTTTGCAGATGAGGCAGATAAGCATACTGCTCACTTGGTGGTAAGTGACTACAACCGCCCATGAACAACTGCAACTCCAGGGGGATTGCAGGTGAGTTGCCAGCCTTTTGCAAAGGAGGAGTAAACTCTTTTCTTGGTTCTAAGTCTTAACGGTCTGGAAAAATTGCCGGTGCTAAGCTATTTCACACAGAGGTCGACCTTTATTTTATTGCTACACTTTTTTATAGGATAGGGTGAAAAACGAACATACAGTCCACCTGATGGTAAGTGGTTGCTGTGGCCCATAGACATCTACATCTATCCTCGATTGCGGATCAAAATGCAGATGCGTTGTAACCCATGAGGACCAAGATAGAATGCCTCATTTTCAGTAAAAAGGGTCGCCGGTTCTCTATACTCACTATACGGAACACAGCAGCATTAAGCTACTATTTTACGTTGGTATTCTGTGAGAGCATGGTCCCTCCCCGGTTGAGATGACCCATTCGTGCGACAACTATACTACTAATATAGCTGCAGCCTGGCTCTACCACTTATAATTTTTAGGAAAACTAGCAGTTCAAAGCCCAGATAGTAGCTTTCCAGGTATTCGAGAATGTATTGCAAGTACTTTCGTGTATCTGACACTGCGTACGCAATATACATACGGGGTTATTTTTTAAAGAGTATCCAAATTTCAAATTTAAGTAAAAATATATAAATAACCATATACCCTTATTGCAGTTTTTGAAAATACGAGTAAGGCTTCTAATTTTATTTGAAATGATCCCAAATTAAATGTGATTTATGGACAACAACTTAGCGTACGCACGCTCCTCTTTTTTTTATAATGGGGGTAATAAACGAGCGCTCAGTCCACCTGATGTTAAGTGAATACTGTGACACATAGAGATCTACATTCATCTTCGTTTGATAATCAAAATGCGGATATGTTGTCACCCCTGAGGACTACGATGGAATGTCTCGTTTCCAGTTCAAAGAATCTCCGGTATTCTACACTCACTATACAAAACAAAGTAGCATTTAGTTGCCATTCCACGCCGGTATTCTGTGATAGCTCTGTGTATATCTGTGAGATAGCGATTTAATTTACAACGTTTTTGCCGACCACGCGAGCCTCACGTATGTGTGTGTGCGTAGTAAAATAGTAGTCGGTAAATAATTATGATTTACAATCGGTTAAAATAATGCATTTCCATGTATTCTGAATTTCCAAGATAAATGGGACAGAATTTTTGAGATTTTTAATTAATTTCTTTTCACCATTCGCGTATTTTACTTATTTTGAATCTTCTACCCAAATTTGAGCACATATTGCAAAACAACACTGTATTCATAGTTATAGACGTTCGCCAACACTTAAAAAAACTTTCGGAACTAAATATACATATTTTGTACTACAAAAATAAGCAAAGTTTGACGATTTAGGCCTCATAAAATTTACAAATATTTGAAGGCTGAGACGGTATGGTAATCAAATTATTTCTGCATTCCTGGACAGGATTATGTCCAGCAAATTGTATAATGTATGATGATGTAAAAATATTAATTAATGTCCGTCAATGGGCGAATATTTAGAATATGTAAAATTCACTAATTTAATACTCCAGCAATGAGTGTTTAACAATAGGATTTATAAGCCCCTTTTTATTTTTAATAATACTCATTTAAATGTATATTAATAAATTATCCTAAAAAAACATTAAAGTCGTAAAAGTTCTTTAGTTATTGAAAGATTTGAAGCAAGTTTATTAACATAATACGTTTTTGTGAGTCATTCACCGATCCAGTTGGCTAGTTTCCATATCCTACAGATATGATCCAAGCTTGACATTCCTCTCTGCAAAGTTGCTAAAATAATTTCTTAGAATAACTTTTTAGATTTTACGAATTATTTTAGTAAGTTTTTTCGTAGATGTTTTCGTAATCCATCTATAAATAATGATAAATTTCTAAGTTGCAAGTATTTGTAAGAAACGGACAATCCACAAATCTATTTTTCCACAATGGAGAATGATGTCACAAAGAAAAAAGATGAAGTTATAAAACAAATCTATCAATACTCAATAGAATGCGAGAAAATTCAGGTCTAACATCGTTTTTTTATCGATTGCAAAAAAAATTAAATGTCGAGGCGACAAATTTTTTTTTTTGGAATCGACACCCACGGAACGACATGGGTTAGTAGATATTATTACACTGTCACCACACAGCAAGTCTCTTTCATATCAAATAAACATTTTTAAACATTAGTTATGTGAAAGTTAAGTGTCATAACACTACTACCATGTTCAATTGTACTTGGTATTTTCTGATGTTTTAAAGACCCAGTTTAACAAAGTAGTTTTAAAAATTGATTTAATAAGGTTTTTACATAGTTAAGTAGTATTATAAAGCTAACAATAGAGTAGATATCAAACCCGATTTACACTGTACTCTACTATATTGTAGATACAAATAATAAAAAAGATTTATTCGCAAGTGCCCAAAAGCGAAGTGAAGTTAGTATTGCTCAAAATAAAAATAAATAAAAGCGAATACAATGTTTTATTAGGAAAAATAAAGTTTCACTCTTAATTTTTAGTTTACAATTTTTAAATTTTTGGATTGGAAATAATGAAACTATTTAACAATATGGATGTCTTCGAGTAAAGTGAAAATAGGCTTTGTGCTTTATACATCTTTGGCTACGTCACCACTTACCATCATGTAGGATAGAAATCAAGCGCAGGCTTTTAGGGTTAATTCAATTAAAATAATAATTTAATACTTATTTCACGTTTCAAATCAATTAACTTATCAACAGTGGGGAGAACAATAGATATGATTTTGTTTTCGACATCAAGAAGTAAAATAATTGCATCGAGGGCAATAAAAGTGAGCTCGAGTAACGTTTTTACTTGACGGAAGCACCAATTGAGGATTATACCTTAAAAATATAATCATATTAAATATAAATATGTACTTTACGATGAAAAGAGGACAGACATATATCTGGATAAAGACATAAAGATATGTATTCCTAGAGTTATTTTCTTTATTCTTTCGTTACAGTATATCAAGATCAACTGCCGAACATAGGTCTCCCCCATTGTCTCATAGCTGGAATATTGGTCGAAGTTGCCACGTTCGGCAGGCAGGTTGGCAACCAAAGTTTCTTTTATTATTTTATAGCAGCAGCATTTTCGTAGTTCTTCCTGATAACAAATATCAAGAAGATGCTGCTGCCTATCTCTTACTTTATTACGTTCTATCACCACTTACGACATCCTCTAAATGATATGGGCTAGGGACTTCTCTTATGTCACCACTATTTAACGAAGTTTATATGACACAATTTTTCTCTACAAGTGCTGAGGGCAAATAAGATTGTTGTTTACATTTTTACGAATTAATTATTAGTTGCGTGATTTTAACACTATCGATATTTTTTTATAACTTTGTTTAAGTCAGTAAAGGGAACTGAGATAAGAAAAAGCGTACAGGACCTAAAATATAAAAACTTAGTAAATTAAATTCTATGCGTGACGACTGCCAAAGATTACCCTGGAATTATGAACATCACAGCTTAATGTCATTATAAGGAGGAAAATAAATGTTAAATGTGTTAAATGTAAATTTCTTAAAGTAGCTGGGAGTGTTCCAACAAAGCTCAGTCAAAATATATAATATCTTTCTTATTGACCTGATTTCTTGTTTAACATACACACTCGACCCATAAAATATTTTCGAAGGTTTCTGCTTTCACACATGAACGCGAACAGCTGATCATAACGGCCGTCAATATTGACAAAGGGTAATGGTGCCATTACCAAGAGTAACTACATTCTTTCAATCCCTTTAAGCACAGAATCCATATAAAATAAAATATTTGGTGCTTGTGTAACATTTCCGTTTATAGTCATAAAACTAACCACATAAAATGATATAGTAGACTCAAAGAAAACTATTTCTCTCTCGAACTTTCCCTTGTTTGCCATATGGAATGTCATTTAATCAAAGTGTTTGTTTGTTTATTATATTTCATATTCTTATCCGAATGTAGTTAATCACGAGGATCGTGAAATATTTGTTGGCAGTTAAAGACGACATTGAGGGATTCGCCTCAAAAAGGATCCGTTAAGAAAATCACTCAAACCGTGACAATTTTACCTGAATAACTTATGTTGTAACAGCTGTCGTTATTTTTATGCCAATCGATTCAAATTTTTCTTGTTTTTCTTACTTCGTGTAATTTTCTTCGACGTTAATTTCAATTTATCCACATAACCGTTTCCTTTTTCACTTTCTACGATACTAATTTATGTGACTTTTCATATTCTTCATCAGCAAAAGTATACTAGTGATATAGACCGGTTCCGTTGGAGGAGTTTTCTCGAATTTCTGTGCTTGATAAGCAGATTGGCGACAGTAGACATAAACGTCTCATACATACATATATAACAGTATAGTTATTTTAATACTGAGGTAAACGAAATGGTTATGCCGCTATCTTCTTTCCCTTTCATTCCTTTAAAATTTAATTCCTTTAAAAATTAAACAGCCGAGTTAAATTCCTCGATTGACCTCTTGGTGGGTTCCCAGGTAAACGTATTCGTCAACAACTTCGAGCATAGTGATCTAAACAACCAGCATAGGTGTGACATGGACATAAAACATGATTTTTGTTTTTTCCAAGTTCATCTTAAGACTGAGATTGGGAGACACCATTGAGATACTTGAGCATTAGGTCTTCCAGTGATTATGCCATGAAGACTATAACGTCGGCAAATCCAAGATGAGTGATGTACTCGCCAATGATGTTAATACTGTATCATTTCCAGTCCTGTAGCTTGAAAACGTCTTCCAATGCAGCAGTGAAGAGTTTCGGGGATATAACGTCACCCTACCCTACATCTCTCGGCACTTGGATAGGTTTCAAACTCCGGTTCTGTACTCGGATAGCCATCCTAACACTACTGTACAAACACTTCAGCACTTCGATATACCGCCAATCAACTTAGAACCTCAAGGGCACCCAAAGGCTTTCTCATAGTCCACATACGCCAGTCAAAGTGACATATTGTACTCTTCGGTCGTTTGTACAATCTACAGGGTGTGTTCCATAGTACTGAAACCTTTTTCGGAAACCGGCTTGTTTGGGAGGCTGAAAGTCGTTGAGTCTGCGTGAGAGATGATTCATAATAACTCTCGAAAACAGCACGTAGACGCGCCTCAGAAGGTAAATCGGTTTGTAGTTATTAAAGAGAGCGTTGTTACCTTTCTTGATGAACAAGACCACCGCACTTCTGCTCCAGGCCTTCGGAGTAGTGCTACCTGGAGGACGGAATTGAAGAGTTTCTGAAGGACTTCTGAAGTTACGGTGTTCCATCCGCTCATAGAAGCTCCGCTGTAAATCCATCCTCGCCTGGATCCCTGCCTTTTTAGGTGCTAGAGAGCCATTCTAATCTCGCTTAGACTGACGTCCGGGATATCATCGGAATAGTGTCGGATAAGATTTGCTCTTGGATCGTTACTCACACTTGTATGTGTCTCCAGCGATGATGTGTACAGCTGCCCATAGTACCTCTCAGTCTCATTCCAAATTTCAGGTATCCCGGTAACGATGCTGTCACACTCAGTCTTCAGCTATGACAGTTGGCTCTTCCTGACAAGACAACCAAAGACTTTGGACCCTGGATCCGCTCCATCGCTTCTACAATACGAGCAGTATTAAAGTTGCGTAAGTTCCACCGCATGCATTTGTAGATCGTGTTGTTCAGATGCCTGTATGCTGTCAAATCTGGTAACGACAGCACCTGTCTAACAGCCGATGTGATTAAGAGTGTGATCGGAGAGTTTTTGTGTTCTTTTGCGGCGGGTTTTGCAGAACTTAGCTCCGACCGCATGGACAGTTTCCACTAGCTTATCAGTTATATTGTACACTGCATTGCAATCTTAAAGGTATTGAAAGCGGTTTTGTAACTCGAGCTGAAAGGTTTCGGGATTTTGGATTGGAGCACGAGGGGGACGGAGCTTTGACTTCATTATTCGAGACCTCTCCAACTTAATGTTTAGGTTCAGTGTATGTGCGATCACTGAAACATCACTGAACAGTTGGCGTCTGGACGTTATAATGAAGTCAACCTCATTGTTTGTCATAGCGTCGGTGCTCGACCAGGTTCACTTTCTGTGGGGCAGGTTCTGGAAGAAAGAGTTCATCATAAAGAGTTTCTCTTTCTCAACGAAGTCGGCCAGCTGCTGGTCCCTTAGGTTCCATTAACGTATCCCAAAGTTTCCTACTTCAGCTCACCATTCCTTCTTGTGCCTAGTTTTGTGTTAAAGTATCCCATTAACAACGTATATTTGGTTATGGAGGAATACATGGCTCTAGAAATATCCTCATTCATTTCCTCCACCTTCTCATTGGGATGCCGACACTGGTGCGAAAACCTGTATGATCTTCGGCGATTGCCGTTTGGTAATTCTGAGTATAAGGTACGCAACCCTCGTCGACACACTCCCAATCCTTACAAAGTTGTTAACGAGAGACTTATAGACGATTAATCCTGCACCTCCTTGGGACAGATGGTCACCCTCCCGATGATAGAACAAGTTTTCGGATTCTAGAATCACCGTGTCCTTCCCCTCTCTTCGTACCTCGGATAATCCTATAATATTACAGCGCAACTTGTCTATCTCTTCTTCGCTCGAGGATGTTCTCGTCAGTCTTTAGGCTGCATGCGTTATATGTTGCCAGTCGTCGAGTTAAGTCTTCGTAGGTGGCAACCGAAATTCCACCAGAGATTCTTAGCACCCCCTATAGTCGCCCGCTGTTACCATGGTTGCTCCCGTAGCCGGGAAAAGCGGGGTCGCCTGGGACTGGGGGCCGTTTTTCCGTAACTCTTATCGTAGGGGGTATATACCCATAGTTGCCACGTTTGGCGAGCGGGTTGGCAATTGCAGTTTTCTTGTTGTACATTTTCTGGTATCAGGAAGACGCTGCTGTCCATCTCCTGTCTGTTTTCCTCTGTCGCCTATTACTATACCCATGGGAAGATTTATGGGGTAGTGAATATCCTTAACCGCCACTACACGTCAAGAATCAACTATAACGACATTGAAATGATGACTAATTAATTACTACTCACAACTTGGTTACCATTTTTCCATTCCTTAAGGACAAGTGCCATAACCCTTCTCTATTAACCTACAAATTGAAGTGCATCGGAAGTGTGCACTTCTCAAATCACAATACAATCACTATTGTAAAAAGTGTTTGGGCCAGTATAATGACATAAGGACTTCATTATGTGGAACTACTTCGAGTGGCTTCCTTCTACCCCCACTAGATATATATATATATATACAAAAATATATGAATAAAATAAGTTTAACACAAAAATATGAACCTAATAGATGTATAGTATATAAGTGTATAATATATAAGTAATACGTAAAATAATTATTTGCTAATTTTCATATAGTTATATTGTGCATCCTTAATTTTTTCTCTTACAAAACATTCTGCACCTCCATAATAGTGTTCTCTGCAGAAACAGAAACAAAACTTTTTTGTACAATATATATATATATATATATATATATATATATATATATATATATATATATATATATATATATATATATATATATATTATAAATAGTACTGGATGCAAATCACTTTCTTTTTTTAATTTGCCAGCTTATTTATAGGTTGACTGATAGAAAACGCTTTAAAGCGCTAAGTTCACTTTTGTACATTTTTGTGCAGCGAAGCTTAAATAAATAAAATATAAAATAAACTTAGTACCAAGTGTAATCCCAAAAAATTCAACAGCTAAAATATTTTATTTTTAAAAGTTCTTAAGAACGTAGATACATTTTTGACATGCTTAAATTTAGATATTCGAAATGCAAGCCGACACGCCCGCGCACGTTGAAATAGTTTTCCGCTATGTTTTATATATTATACCTAACTAAACTTGATACTTTTTTGCCAAAATATAAGGTGGTGAATAGATCTGGCACACTTTGGAACGTGGTGGAGCGTTTTGTTTGTGTATTTTCGTTGACCCATACAACCTTGGTGGTTTGGCACACGATGGTATTATCGAATTTACGTTGACATTTGTAGGGTCTGTTTTGACCTTTTTGAATGTAATTTCGTCCAATAAATGTTGTTGTATTTTGGGGTCTGTTTTGACCTTTTTGTATTTAATTTCATCTAATAAAAGTTACTGGAAGTTTTTCTCTGACGCGTCCATTATTACCGTAGCATTTCTTTTATCTATGCGGAGAATTGTGAGCTGGAGTCTGTTTCGTAAGTTGTACAACGTTCTAAACTCGTCTTTGCTTTCGGTGCTCAACTTTGACGTAACAAGAACGAAATGTTTTGGTAAGCAGGATTTGGAGGCCATACGCCTCCAAATCCTGCTTACCGATATTATTATTAAACAGACAATCCTCAACACTACAGATAATTTCCTCGTACTGGATTTTTCGCGGTGTAAGTGCAAAATTCATGCCTTTCGATAATACATTTATATTCGGTTAATACAGTATATATTTTGACCGATAAAAATTGTGTATAGTTTATTGCACGTAAAGTTTTGATATTTTTCTATTTGTTTATTTTTACATTCATTATATTTAGATGTTTCGCATTTGTTTGAAATTTGAATGCAATTATTTGAATGAAACTTCGTTAAAAATGTCTTGAACTTACCGGACAAATTGTCTACGGTATTATTTATGAATTGTAGATCGAACCGTTTTTGCTTAATCACCGTTTGTAACTTTTATTGTACATTTTACTAACCTGATTTAAAATCTTAGCGCTTCCTCAATTGTCATTTTTTGTTTATATTTTGACACACGTAGGAATGAGATAATGGTCTCTGCACCTCTTCAAAAAATTTACAAACGTAATAACTTAGTCCGTACTGGTTCACATAATGGTAACTTAATATATTCACGCGATTAAATCGCTTTTTATTTAACTTTTTAATTCCCGATATTTGGGGTGTTTACAGTAGGTGTGTACAGTACCTACGGTCCCGGGGGGACCGAGATATTTGACAACCTGATGTCATAGTTAGCTCGGCTACCTTCAGTTTTTAAATATTAATTTTTGCTATGGTCTACGTAGAGTGAGTTTACTGTATTTTGAAGACTTGCAGTGGTATGCTTGGCAAACCCAACACTCAATTTTGAATTACCAAAAATTAAATTCGAAAACTAAAATCAAAACATCGGGCATAAACACTCAGTCCCCTTGTGTACGTGACCAAAAACGTTGCAAATTAAAAAGTTAAATTAAACTCGGTATAATAATTTAAATCTGTAAAAAATTGTTTCATTTCATGTGTAGTGTTGGCTCAAACATAAGAACTCATTATGTGAACCAGGTTCATATTTGCCGTCTGGAGTAGTACATAGAAGTGAAAATTTTGGGGTATATTTGTAATCTGCAGTCATGTATGTTATCATTTAAAGCTCTGTCTAATTCTCGGGACGCTTGACGCTCGTTGTTCTTGTTATTTTTATAGATGAGACATTTTTTCAATTGTAGCAACACAGTAATTGCTTAAAACAAGGAGAGCGCAGTTGATATTTTTAAGCAGCTTGAAAACTCTGGCAAACTATGAAGCTGTAAACATTTCTTCTAATTTTCGAAAGCAAGTTTGCATTCTGTAAAACAGTGCTCTTTTTAATAAAGTTTTTTTGTACCGGATACTTCACCAATCGTAATATAAGGTTGAGTATTTCTAATATAAGCATAGGCACTGGTATCTCCATCAGCAATTAAATGTGTATAAATGAGTCCGTGGTATCACAAAGACATTTTATCTGTTGAAACCACCAAATTTCTTCAATGACGTATAATCCGGTGGCTGAATTATTTTGTTTTCAGACCGGAAACATGTCACAGAATAATAATTTTTCACTGCACAGTATAGGACTTTTTTACAGTGCTTAGTGATCGCAGTATCAGATAAAGGGTCGTAGCTTGTGCCATGTGAAGTTTAATGAACATGCACGTGCAATTACCGTGATTATTAGAATTCCTTGAGACGACATATTTCAGATGAGTTTTACATGTCTCGCCGATGGTTCCCACAATTTTCAAACTTAAATACGCCTTGTTTCATACAACCGCAAAGGTACGGTGGGACGTCTCCATAGGCAAGAAAAATATGAAGCTGGTTTTATCCAACACCAGTAATATTTTAACCTCTCAACCCCCCTAGCAGCCTCATGAGGTCGCATCCACCCACAGCACTATAACCCGTAGTCACTTATATATAGAGACCACTTTTCTATAAAGAAGTTTGGGATTATAAAATCAATATGAATTACTCTATCCTCTAGTGCAATAAAAAATGTTATCCCATTAATATTTATTAACAATCTACGTTAATTATATACGCCATTTTCGCGTGAATGTTATTTTTTTTAATTTTTCTAGTGTTTTATTATAAAATTGTAATGAAAGTTTTTGCGTGAATATAATTTATCTTTTTACGTTAATAATTTCAAGTAATATTATATATATATATATATATATATATATATATATATATATATATATATATATATATATACATACTATGAATTGATGAATTTTGTTTAGACCACAAGATAAAGATTTTTGTATAGATTTTATAATGCTATACTTCTTCATAGAAAAGTAGTCTCGAAATATAAGTTTTTATGGTCTTAGTGCTGTGGGTGGTTGCGGTCGCATGCGACCGTTCGGGATTTGCCGGGCGCATGCAACTGCATGGGATTTTTGGTGCTTGAAGTGTTAATTCCTGCTACAAATTTTATGTAATTTATTTTATTATCGTCTTAGGAACTGTTTCGAGATTTAAATTCTCACCACACATTTTGCAAAAAAGTTTATCATTTTAAATGAAGGCCAGCTCTTTTTTCTTTACAAATATTGCTGCTTAAGAAATTTTAATCATTCTTCTATCTTTTGGCTTACATTATTTAACTATACATTTTAGCTCCTGAAGTTAAAAAAGACAATATTAGTGCCTAAAGTAGAATAAAACAAAATCTCATTACTTTTAACTATTTTCATTCTTATATCATCAGCACTTGGGCTTTTCTTACACTGACTGAAGTAAAACCCTAAACTAGTAAGCACATAGACCTTCATATTTATGTGTAATCATGTATAACTAACTAGCTAGTATGAGATAATTAGCTAAATTCTTTAATCGTTTTCGTTTCCTATTATTTGATAAAAATAGCTTAATTTAATTTCCCATATTTATTATTCTGAATCATAATTCCATCAAAAATAATAATTAAATATTTCTTACTTAACAAAGAGCTAAGATTTGTCGATAGCACTATAATAGTGCATTATCCTCGTATGTATAGCAAACGTCATGTAGAGCGCCGAGCGACATGACCTCTCTGTGGAAAGTCTAGCGACTGTGTAATTTGAATTGATCTTCTCACTTTTAAAATATATATAAAAAATAATAAACCTAGTTTTGAGAAGAAGTTTATCATTTTTATGATAGTCTTAACTTCAAAACGTAAGTCTTTTATATTTAATAAGAAAAGAATAATTTATATCGGTTCAACTGTTTCCGAGAAACACATTAAAACATACTCATCTATTATAATAGGCGAGTACGTTTTATAAAACCTCCTCCCATTTTGAACTCAGTTCATAATAAAACGAATAAAATTAGTTTTAAACAAAACTTTCTCGCGTAACATTAAAAGAAGATGAAGATGTCTAAGTGTAAGTTCAGTAATGAGACTTTAACTAAAGTTATATAGTTAAAAGTTTATTTTCAGGCAACATTGTACAGAATTACGGAAGGCTTGGATTTTAAGATATGACGCGACAACGGCTTAGTGGGTATTAATGTGAAACACGGGAATGATAACGGAGATTGTAAATAGGGTTACAGAAATAGTTACATTATTCACTTTCCCTTGTAATTTATGTTCGTAACTATCATTTAAGTTTTCGCTAAATGTTATTGTAATGTAAACTCTGTCATTAAATATTGTAATGTAAAGTCTGTACCACCTTCCATAATGAAAATAAAAATGATTCTATTCTGATCTTTTTGAATAATTACTAATTAAAAATATTAAAAGTAACAGTGACAGAGTTATAGGGCAAGGAAATGTTCTCGGCGTTGTCCATATACGTGGTGGTTGATTTCACATGCATTTGAAATATTTTCTTACTTTCTTAGAGATTCAGGTTTCTCCACGATGGTGTTTTTCACTACTGTCGAGCACGTCGTAAATCAGTTTTAAAATGGCGACTACCAGTCACATTGGTCGGGAATTGAACCCTGGTGATCGCGTACTGTGCAATTTACAGCAAGCACTCAGCCCCTAAAATATTCCGGTAAGAAAATATCAAAGAATTACCATAATATAGTCCATTAACATTTTTATTTAATAATAATGCGGCAAAAACTAAACAAATAATCTATTACAGGCATTCTCTTCTTACACATTTTTTGGCTAGACTCGTATGCATTTACTCGTACGCATGAACATATGAATGAAATGTCATTTAGTAATTTTCACCCAACCTCAGACATCTGAAAAATTTGTAATATTGGTAGACGTGTTGTGAACTGACTACAACCTAATACTTTAATGATTAGGACCTAGTATAATAACTAGGATCATCACAGCTCATAATCAATGCGTTTTATTTTGCGAGCATGCATTAATTTTTTTCAAACTGTATTGTCATTGCAAACGTTGCATCATTCTCGATATAGGTAAAAAATATTATAACAAACGATTTTGTTATCTGAACAGCAGTGAAAAAACTCGGTTATCATTTTAACGAAGTTTTAACACATTTTCTTCACAAATGTTATATGTTAAAAAATAATGAAGCAATTGTGAATTCAAAGAAAGAAACATTTCAATAATTTCTACATTTTTATGATTTCCTAAAAAATACAGAACTATGAAACCGTGAAGGATAACACTTTTACGTCACTAATATCACGTGCAATGGAAGTGCTTTATGAAAATCTATTTTAATTAACAAAAACCTATACAAATGTATCTTTTTCTTTTTCTCATTCATTCGTTCATTACTGGCTGTCAAAATTCTACTACTGTGCATTGGTCTCCCCCATAGATTGCTTAATATGGGGATATTTGCCATAGTTGCTACTCTTAGAAGGCGGGTTGAATTCCGCAGTTTTTTCGTAATTTTGAGTTGTTATGATTAAGATGCTGCTGCCCACCTCCTGTTTCATTTCACCCTATCGCTTCTTATGAAACCCACGGTGTGATATGGGGTAGTGCATTTACACGGCTAGAATAATATATAAAAGGTTATCTTATATGTTTTATAGTTCTTTTTCACACTTTCATGACTATACATAATATAATTTAAATAAATCATCCCTGTATAATATTGTAAATTATTTAAATTATTACATATGTAAACTTACTGACTTATTTGACTATTTCCAACAATTGAACACAACTTGAGTATATCGATTCAGTGACCTGCTTAAAGACCGCTGATGAGCCACCCTAGCCAATTTTATCTTTTGGGTAGGGTATATGAAAGAAAACATCGGTCAGTGTAGGTTGCCAAGTGGGACGACAAAGTTTGGTAGCCAATATATGTCAGATCTAAGTTAAAATGTTTACGTAATGATATTAAATATGCAAGATAGACTATAATTGGAAATATAGAAGAGTTGTTACCTTCTATAATAGGATTTATATCTTAGAGTTTGTTACACGACCAGAAACAACAATTATTACAAGAAACATTACATGGACCGTGCTTTGCAGAAAAGTTTTTTTTTTTTTTTTTCACCAAAACATATTGTGGTTCAGATTTGAAAGTTAAATGAATTTTTCTCGAGGCAAAAGCCATAATATATCATTATCTTTTTAAAGAAAATAGCATAAAGACTTTGGGATTACTAAATATTTTTCGGAAATCTTTCGTACTCGGAAATGAACAGAAAAAAAGAACTGTGCTATTATTTTGGTAAGTTTGTGGGTTGCATTATTTTTGCGCAATGTACGTATACTACATTATTTACGTTAAAAAATAGCAGTACATTTATTAAAATGTACTTCAAAAAGTTACTCAAAGAATAATTAGAGGAGCAGCAAACCGCCGGCAATTCTCGCCAAAAAGAAATACTACAAATGAAAAGTAGCAACCAAATTCCACTGTATTTCGTATAATGAGAGACGAGAACCGGAGGCCCTTTTGATTAGTAACTAGTCAGTAGTAATTGCATTTTGATTTTTAATCTAGATTTAAGATATCTATGGGCCATAGCGCCCAATTATCATAAGGTGGTATGTGTGCACGCTTTTAATCATCCTAAGTAAAAATAAAAATCATAACTTAAATATAAATGTAGGTATAACGATAGGTGAATACGTAAATATTTTTTGCCCTGTCCTATATTATCAAGGGATTCTTTGAGCTGTAGGTTAATTTTCTGACCCACTTTATTCGCTCCGGCGAGTGACTGTAACCAAATATAATAAAATTGACGATGTATTAGATTGATTACATCACTTAAGATGTTCTTAGAAAGTGTGAACCTGTAATATAAAAAGTTATTAAAGTACATATATATAAAATGAAATAAAACTAATTTTATGGATTTAATCGCATTCTATTTTTACTTTTTGAAATTCGCGACATTTTGTGTGCTTTGGGTCACGGGGGGAGTGAGGGATTGACATCGGGATGTCATTGTTAGGATTGTATTCGCTCCATATATGTCAATTTTACTCACTCACAAAGCCATTTAACAAGAAATGAGCTTGTTAAAGCCATCGGGACGTCAGTCACCTCAGTTCCCCGTGACCATGGGTGCTGGAAAGCACCCGAAACGTCGGGAATTAAAATTAAAAATAATTAAAATCAAAATTAAAGGCGATAAAATCCATAAAAGTAGTTTTAATCAAAGAAATGAGCTTCATCACTAAACACAATTTTCGATAATAAATAATAAATAAATAAAATAAAATAAAAAATAAAAATGCGACGTAAACGATGGTCATTTGGTTTTAATTCTTGCGCGAGCTGTATTTTATAGACACGTAAACCAAGATCCTTACGTAAAATTTTCCACGTAGTCGAAGGACAAAGGCCAACAATTTGAGTACGGCGACGAATCGACATTTCAGCGTCTCGTTCGACATTTCGCGCTACAGCATCAATATTCTCTTCGATACGTACATTTATTTGTCTTGTTGAATTAAGAAGAGTAAAATTAGTGTGAAAACAATCAATAACTGCACGAATTGCTTGATCACTAGGCCGATTATGACAGCCCTAGAAGCGTTGTAGAATTGCTAAACCTTACTAAACACAATTTGACATACTTAACTGTCAAACCATAGACAACAACCATTGAAACTTATCACGCATCTAAAAGTACCCACGATAATATACAATACTTCACGCCGGGAGGAGCTTCACGTGCACAGAGTACTATTATTACATATGGGCTGATGCTACAAAATGTTACCTAGTAGCGTAACCTTCTAGTAAGTAAGGCTTCTCGGTAACTGTTATTTAGTTGTCAACCTCGAGAACAGGCACAAACTAGGAAGCATCTCAGCAACAAATTGTTCACCTTATTTGTTGATATTCGACACTTTCCAACCAGAGGGTTTGCTTCGTCATTCGTAATGGGTACAGCAAATGATTGAAATACTATTCAGGCTTCTGTTTTCTTTCCCATTACATAATGGGTGCCTTAGTGCTAAGCGGGAATAAGCTTATGTATGATTATATAGTGCGATTAATCATCGAGAGATTCATCACCACTCACTACCAGATGGCTTTGTTATCAAGCACTTAAAAATTCGCAATTTTAATTGAATAAACTCATAATTTTCGTACAATCCTTTTTTTATATGCATAATATGCATATTATTAAAAAGCTTTAAAACTTTGAAAGTAAAAAGAGAAATAAATAAGAAAATATAACGTGAAAAGTATTTTAAATCGTACTTAGCGATTAACATTACATTATGTTTTAAATTAATTTCATTTTTTCCTAACGATTTATATTTTAATACTACAAAGCTGACTCAAAGCAATCAACAAGAAAACAAAAACTTTTCTCATTTATTTGAAGATTCGTCGGTAAAGGTCTATTGCTTATTTTATTTTGATTTAACTTGGATGTTTTTTGTAAAATTGAAGAAAACATTTCATTACTATTAGACAAATGTAAAAAAAAAACAAAAATATAAAGTAAGAAGTAATTATTAATAACACGATGACGGTGTGGATCGAAGTCGAACTTCGCTTTGTGAAACTGTCTTATGAACATTTGTTTAACATATAAATTAAAATGAGGGGTCTGTATGTAATATTGAAATAACTACCTTTTACTGAACTCAGGGGGTTATTTGCATACCATAAACTTTAAGTATTCAACCAACCAAAGGTCATAAGGGCTTGAATAACAATTTCGAAAAATATTTGTATGCCTCTATGCCCTGGCTATCCTTTGGAATGGCAAAACAAATTATGATGAAATTTCACGAATGGATAAAATGCAATGTTAGAGGTGATCTAAGCTATATTTTATTTGGAAAAATTAGAGTACTTTATGTGCCCTCGAAAAATTGTTAAAATAAATGGTCTGAATGATTATTTTTATTATTGATGATTATATTTAAGATCTAAATGACTCATATAAATCCCGGCTTTGCCGGGGTGGGTCGTTAGTAGTAAATAACTTCAAAAGCCTTTGGAAAGATAACGTATTACAATATATATCAGCATGATACCTATACTTTATTGTAATTAATACAAGACAGGGACTTTGAACCCTTATCAGAACCCACATTAACAGAACTAACTTCGGCAAACTATAAATTCATTTTCAACAATCAACAAGACCAAGAAGTTTTAGCGGTTTCAAATTAATCGATATATTATAGTTAATATGTGTTCGGTTTGCAAATATAATTACCTAATGAATATATATAATATATATATATATATATATATATATATATATATATAAGTAATAAAAAAAACGTCCTCAGATGAATTTTCCTCAGGTGAGGATGCCTCGTGTAGAGGCGAAACACGTGTCGTTTTATCATCGATGGTGTGTATTTCCTGGAATATTGGTGTTGGGAGTAGTGGGCCTGGGATTAGTGGTGACGGGATTGGTGCATGCAATTGAGGGAGGGCGGGAGGTGCTCTTCAATCCAGGTAAGACACATCATTGTAATATTTCGCGGAAGGTTTAAAATAACAAAGTAACGCCTGATTCTACTAATTCGGGTGATATTTTTTTAATAAAGATGTCTTCATATTTCAGGATAATCCGATAATCATACTCGTCTTAGACGTTTTGTAGTCCAAAGTTGTAAAAGAATATTTAGAGGATTTTTTATAGAATAAGAATGACAAACTAGCATCCAGTTCAGCTGATGGTAAATGAATGATATGGTAATCAACATAAACAGTATATCTACTTGTATTTTTTACTTACTTACAAAATATTTTATGTTTGATAATAATATCCGAAAAATATGCCGTGCAAGTCGGAAAATCTGAGAGAACCACTACTTTACAGAACTTTATCCTTCAAAGCATATTGGTTGTATCAAGGTTACTTCTATTGAAAATGTAATTGTATTGTAGCATTATGTGGTAGAGTTATGCTGCAGCTTTATCATGGTTGTAGTACAAATGAGTCAACTCAACAGGATTAGAACTACGCTCTCACGGAAAACCAGCTTAAAATATTAGCTTAATGCTGCTATATTTCGGATGGTATTTTTACTGTAAAAGAGGCCTTCTATCCTAGTCCTCAGAGATGAAAACGCATCTGAATTTTGATTTTTAATCAAGAATTAACGTATATGTGAACTATATCACAATCTGAAAAGGTTAATAAAACATAAAGAAAAATTCTAAAAGGCTTAATAATATCATAATAAAAAATTAAATGCTTGTTATGGACAGTCTCTAAGCAAAAGGTTAAAAGTTATTTTTGACATACTGGCTAATAATAATAATGATGATAACTATGCGAGTTTTATTCTTCTTGTACATATTATTTGTAAGTACATTTTTAATTTATTGTTAAATTATATACAATGAATAAGTAGTTATACATTGTATATATTTTCATAATAAATTAAAAGTTTGCTCGCATTATAAATAGACTAGCTGTTACTCGCGGCTTCGCCCGCATGGTCACTGGGAAATGAACTATCCATTGCAGCTGATGCAGCCATTAAAAGGAAACTGAGGAAATTTTATTCGTCAGCGTATTTAATTTTTTTGAAAAGCAGCGTATAGGAAAGCATGAAAATAGCCTGTTTATTCCAAATGGAAATAGGATTTTTTTTAATTAAAGGAAACTGAGCATAATTATCCGTCAGAGATGAAAATTTTTGAAAAGAAACTGAGCTAAATTGATTTGTCAGAGATGCAGTTTTCTGAATTGAAAGGAAACTAAGCCAAATAAAAGATCCGTCAGAGATGCAGCCTTTTGAGTTGAAAGGAAACTGAGCTTAATAGGTTCGATAGAGGTGCAGCATTTGGAATTGAAAGGAAACTGAGCTAATTAGGAAATTTTGAATTGAAAGAGAAGATCTGTGGGAATTCTGATTAATTGATTGTGGGAATTTCGGAAAAAAAAACTAACTGAACACTATTTTAAGACGCTACTGTACACAATGTTATATGTTTTTCCATTTGGGGAAAGAATGTGGAGATTCTGGGCATTTGACACACACGAACATGCCACATACATCTGACCATGAGAAAAGCTCGGTTTTTCTAAGTTGACCCCCGCTACCTGTAACGTTTGCCCTTGCGCTTTATTAATCGTCATTGCAAAACTGAGCTTAGTAGGGGACTGCAACCTTTTGAATTGAAAAGGAAGATCTATGGGAATTATAGGGACCCTTGGTATAATAACATTTTCATCTTTTCCTACGCCTGTCAAAATTGTAGCACCGATTATGTGCCATCCAAGATGTGTCTGTCACACACAGCCTTGTCTCGTTACATAACCAAAGAGCATCTAAATTTCGCAGTAGCATGATTGGGACGCCTAATTTTAATTGAAGCTTATGTGAGGGCACACCTGATAACTCTAGAGTTGTACCTATTTAGAAACTCTGCGGGATATGAAGTGCTCTGTTCTGTGTCCATAACTGTGTCTACTGACAAATACTCTGTTATTTCTCCTGCTACTTCACTTAATATATCTGAATTTATTTTGTTAACGCTCTGATTTTTTGGTGCAAGAATCGCCCTTTCACATAACCATTTATCTTCATGCATGTTGTTCGTTATATCTGAATAAACGCTCTCAATTAATTCGGAATAACTCTGTACTAAATTACAAAAATCTCTCGTCAATTTAACGCAGCCCTCAGCATCCGTTTCCAACCGCCCATCGCCAGTTTTTAATAGTGTGTCAGTATAGTTTTCATCATTGATATCATTATAAAAATGCACTCTCATATTCGTAGTTAAACTGAATTTTGTCACCTTGTTCCATAAAATAGACGACTTGAGGCATGCTTTAACTTCATCTGCAGGTGTGCCCTTTTGAATGACAGGTAAAGTTTGGCGAAAGTCACCAGCAAGTAAAACCACCATTCCTCCCATTACATCGGTATTGCTGCGCAATACCTGGAGAGTTCGATTTAGTGCTTCTACGGCTTTTTTATGCGACATTGTACTTTCGTCCCTCACTAAAAGTTTGCATTTTCGTAGCATTATACCTCGTGCACTATTTTTTTTAAAGTTGCAGATCGGCGATTCTTCCTGGGCTAGATTTAGAGGGAATTTTAAAACAGAATGTGCAGTGCGGCCCCGCTTAGCAGCGTGGCGGCTATACCGGAGGAAGCTACGGCCACTGCAGTGTTTTTATCTTTCCGTACTTGCACTAATAATAATAAATTTAACAAAAATGTCTTCCCAGTTCCTCATCTAAAAGGAAAAGTGCACCATCTCCAGATTCAATTTGTCCTAATACTTTGTCAAAAACTCATTTTTGTTCGAGAAGTAAGTGGGGTACAAATTCAGCTACTTGCTGCTGCAAAGCTGGTATAGCGTAGTTTGTTTCACGTATAAATTCATCACTTAGTTCATATTCTGTTATTCGCTGAGGGCTTATCATTCCAAAGTCGCTTAATTTTTTGCCTTAATTCTTAGGTAATATATAAGTTTAATTTTTCCAAGTGCTTCATTATAAATGTGTTAATTGTATGTCATGTTCGCGTGTGTCTGCTGTTACCTTCGAAAAATATGTTCTTTATATTTTTCCCACAATTCATTTGCATTAGATAGCCCGCAAGATGATATGAGAGTTGCATAAAGATCCCTAATTTTGGCTGGTGACTGGCACTGCACAGCTTCCTCCATGGTTTCATCCCAGTGATTATCGTTTTCTAAAAGATGCAGAGCTTCACATGCTTCTCTATAAGTTGCGCATTCCAGACCGTTGACAGTTTTAAGGTCTTTATATCCTGTAGGACCCCGAACATGGTGCAGCAGCAATATTCAAAACAACATTCAAAATTAGTTACATGGACGGTATACACACGACCAAGGGCATCTGATGACTTTACACCGGGCCAATTTGCAACAGGCGCGCCTTGAATACGGCGCTTCCACTCCTTCCTAGAGGTGTTCCAATTATAATAGCGGGGGGACTTCAGAATATAACAAAGATTTTGCAAAGGGGTTGGTTTGACAAAGTTGAAAGAAGGCTGTTATTGTTGTTTTTGGCGGTGATGCAATTCTTTCTTGGAAATTTCTTTTGGCGAAATATACACGCTCTCCATTTTCTAAGTGCACAGCAAGGTGAGTTACTGTTACTGCTGACATAATGCCCTGCTTGAAATATCTGTACTTCATTAATGGGATTTGCCTCACCTTCACTTTGCTTGGTCGCCTCCTTTATTTATGTACTTACAGATATACTTGATTGCGCGGACAGAGCTACATGCTTCTACATTAATTTGGGCATTAAGCATTTTACATAGAATGGGCGAATACGGGACAATCCAGCTGTTATCTAAAGTTTCTAACGCTCCAGATCGAGATTTGATTGTAAGTTTCCTGCCACCATCTTCGGGAGCTCTGCGTCTATATAAAGGGTAGCCATTGTCATTGTGCACTGTTTCTTTTAATAGCTGTTTAGGGAATTTCTTTGTACATTTTCCTTCTTTCATACATGGCGATATTGAATTTCGTGCTCCACATGGACCGTGAATCATATTTCGGATGATGGTATCATACAATTCTTTATCTTGCTCAGGATCTGGAAACTCGGCACTTATTACTTCGTCTATTTGGCTGGGCCGCAACTTCTCTTTAAGCCATATTAGAATGTGGGCATGAGGTAATCCTCTTTTTTGCCATTCAATTGAATACATGAAGCACTGCACCTCTCCGAAAATTTTCCCTTTGTTAATTACATACATTAATTTTTGTACTTTTAATCTAAATACTCTAGCAACTAAATCGTGTCTGTCAGAACATTTTTGGCCCGCTCGATTAGCTCCTCAATTATATTTTTATGTGGGATTGCAAGTAAAAGTAACAAAAAGATCAAGTTTTCCGTAAATTTGTACATAGGCGAATGCGTCTTGTGTGTAGTCATGTAGGTAGCGGGGACTCTTAACGAATGATGAGGGCAGAATTACCATTTTATCTAAATCTCTGGGGTTTACATTGGCGTCGCTAGAAATTGCATATTGTAAATGTATATAATTTTCAACGCACAGCTTTTTTTGATTTAAGATATATAACGGAGACGTTCACTTTCTACCTTCATTAACGGGATTTGCCTCACCTTCACTCCTGAGATTAAATATTGCTTGGTCGCTTCCTTTATTTATGTACTTACAGATATACTTGATTGCGCGGACAGAGCTACATGCTTCTACATTAATGTAGGCATTAAGCATTTTACATATAATGGGCGAATACGGGACAATCCAGCTGTTATCTAAAGTTTCGAACGCTCCAGATCGAGATTTGATTGTAAGTTACCTGCCACCATCTTCGGGAGCTCTGCGTCTGTATAAAGGGTAGCCATTGTCATTGTGCACTGTTTCTTTTAATAGCTGTTTAGGGAATTTCTTTGTACATTTTCCTTCTTTCATACATGGCGATATTGAATTTCGTGCTCCACATGGACCGTGAATCATGTTTCGGATGATGGTGTGGCAGCGCTGTCGTCGCGCCGCAAGCGAAACACACCGAAGCTTAAATCACGCTATCAACATTCCGAATCATAAACAGCATATATAGAACATCTCCGAACTATCACATGGAGCGTTGGCCGCTCCCCGGGTACAACACCTTGCCCGGCGGGAGATCTCCCCTTTTCCTACCACGGCCACAGTGGTGACTAACCGACGTGATGTGAACACGCAACCAAACACCTTCGGAAACTACAACTTCAAGCTTTCGTCATTATCCTCAAGAACCCCTGCCATTCACTATTGAGAATCGTCTTCTGCAGTCTTCAGTTCCTGCAAGCCAGTCCAACTTGTCTTCATCTCGACTCACCGCAGATTTATAAGGCAGATTTCTGGCACTTGCTCCGGCACATCGTTCTCACCGGCATCACTTGCCAGTGCGTAGTGCGGCATGCATTACACATCGGCATATTATTCGCTACGGTGTCACTTGCCCTTACGCACACAGCATGCATTCCCCACCGGCATTAAGGACGCACTAGCAATCGGAATGCACTATCGACCTCCGGTCTGAGCAGGGGGGTGATGTGGCAGCGCTGTCGTCGCACCACAAGCGAAACACACCGAAGCTTAAATCACGCTATCAACATTCCGAATCATAAACAGCATATATAGAACATCTCCGAACTATCACATGGAGCGTTGGCCGCTCCCCGGGCATAACACCTTGCCCGGCGGGAGATCTCCCCTTTTCCTTCCACGGCCACAATGGTAACATACAATTCTTTATCTTGCTCAGGATCCGGAAACTCGGCACTTATTACTTCGTCTATTTGGCTGGGCCGCAACTTCTCTTTAAGCCATATTAGAATGTGGGCTTTTTTGCAATTCAATTGAATACATGAAGCACTGCACCTCTCCGAAAATTTTCCCTTTGTTAATTACATACATTAATTTTTGTACTTTTAATCTAAATACTCTAGCAACTAAATCGTGTCTGTCAGTACATTTTTGGCCCGCTCGATTAGCTCCTCGATTATTTTTTTATGTGGGATTGCAAGTAAAAGTAACAAAAAGATCAGGTTTTCCGTAAATTTGTACATAGGCGAATGCGTCTTGTGTGTACTCATGTAGGTAGCGGGGACTGTTAACGAATGATGAGGGTAGAATTACCATTTTATCTAAATCTCTGGGGTTTACATTGGCGTCGCTAGAAACTGCATATTGTAAATGTATATAATTTTCAACGCACAGCTTTTTTTGATTTAAAGATATATAACGGAGATGTTCACTTTCTACTTTCACATACATGTACTTAATTACTTACTTACTTATCTTCACGCACAATCCCTAACGGGGTAGTCAGAGAGAACAGATCGCCAAGTGTCACGATACTTACATACCTCTTTCGCTTCTTTCAGGTTCATTAACTTCTTCATACATGCACGTCTAGATATCCGAGTACTCTTGACCTTCCCTTCTTCGAGCAATTTGCTCACATGGTCTTCGAAAGTTAGTCTCGGTCTACCTCGACACCTTTTAATATTTACTTTCGCTCAACTCGTGCCCAAGCCATTGGAGTACGCCCCTATCAATTTTTGTGATAAGGTCATCTTTCAATCCTGCCATATTACGAATCTCTTCGTTTCGCTTTTGATCGGCTACGGCAATGCCACACATTTTACGAAGAGATCGCATCTCCACTGCATTCAACTTGCTTTTATGCTTCTTCTGGCATACCCAGGATTCGCTGCCATATAACAAAGTCGGTACCAACACTGCGTTATGTATTGCAAGGCGTGCACTCTTCACCACGCCTTGCCTTTTGACTAATGCACTCAGGGCACCATTGACTTTGTTTCCGGCAGCGACACGCCTATCCACATCTAAATCACATCTTCCATCCCGGCTGAAAGCACTCCCCAATTATACAATTTCATTTACCTGTTCTGGACATTCCTGATTTACCCATATTTCACACTTCGTTCTCTCTTCGTCCTTTTCAAATACCAGAACCATAGTTTTATTAGCATTCAAACGGAGACCTATATTTTCACATATTTCTTTCATACACGTGACTAATGCCTGTAGTTCTGCTTCTGATGGTGCAATAAGCACTGCATCATCAGCATACAGTAGACAATTTACTTTAATGTCACCCAATTTCACACCCAGACAGCTATTTTTCAGCTTCTGTAAACAGCTGTCGAGATACAGTATGAACAGCCAGGAAGACATGACATAACCCTGTTTTACGCCCGCTTGGACGCTGAACATGGGTGACAGGTCATGTCCTACCCGCATACAGGCTTGACAGTCATAGTAAAGTGACTGCACAGCTCTTAACAATCGACCATCCACACCATATCCCGGCAACAGTTCCCACATTTACTTCCTTATAACCTTATCAAATGCTTTCTCCAGATCCACAAAAGCACAGAAAATCCTCTGGTTGACACTCAGAAGCTTTTTCGTGATCATGCGGAGAGAAAACATTTGACCCGTGCATCCTCTTCCAGGTCTAAATCCGCATTGTGCCTCCCATAAGAATCTTTCCGATTTCTCTTGCATCCTACGTGTAAAAACCTTCGAGTAAACTTTACTTGCTTAACTGGTCAAGCTGATCGCCCGATAGCACCAACAGTCAAAATGTGAACCTTTACCTTTATATAAAGGCACAATGACCGCGTATCGCCAATCATCCGGGACATCTCCCGTCCGCCAGCACAAATTGCACAGCAAACGAAAGCTGTCCCAGACGCGAGGCCCACCGTACTTGACCATTTCAGCAGTCACTCTGTCTAGTCCCGCAGCCTTACCACATTTCAAACTTCGAATCGCACGTTCAATTTCTTTCATGCTGATGACCTCAGTGTCATCGAGGTCCGTGTCTGGCGTGCCAGTCATGGCGTCACCCCCCGGATCCTTCACTAAGATCATGACACGCATACATTTCTCTATAAAATTCACTCCATCGCTGCGTGACGTCACATACATGTCTACCAAAAATTGATGAAATAATTGTCTACAACGGGCTAAGAGGTTAAAATCATTTTCTCGCAACATCATATGATACGCATAAAAATCCATATATGATACTTTTTTTGTTCGGAGTAGGCTCCTTTGTGACCGGGTTAATGAGTGGAATTTGTAAATGATAACCCTCTTGTCCTTCGCAATAAATCAATGGGTATTGCAGAGCGTCTAAAACTTGTGTGTATCGGATACCCGTTGCAACGTATCATCACGTGCGCAAGACAATTTCTCGTGAAGAAAATTTATCACCACTAATTACGGCTGCTATTTCGTTTATCAAAGGTGCATTGTAGCTCCTTTCATGCTCTCCTCGAGGGGTCCGATCTGCGTGAATGACGACTTTATAATCCTCTTCAGGTAGTTTTCTAAAGCAGTTTTAAATGTTTTGACTAAAATGTTACGTTCATGCAAGAACACTGTGTCTCTCTCAACTCCCTAGATAAATTGGCAGCGACAATTTACCTCAATTTCTTCGTCACCCATAAAATATACTCGTAAAAATTTATGCTGTTCGTTTTCAGCTGGAAAAAGTGAACCTATTCTATGATAAATTTGCCCTTGCACCGTAAATGTAGGCGAAAATCCCGGCATTATTATTTACCGGTCAACTCCGAAGGACGTCATTTGAAAGCATGAGTTATATTTCCGAATCCTGTTTAAAAGCGCTGTGACTCACTAGCGTCATATAAAAAGAGAGTTTTCAAAGGTTCTTCTGGTTCCCCAAGTAACGGAAGAGACATTTTGCCATTGGAACAGCACATGCCTGCGGTCTCATCTTTCCATTTTAAAGCGCTGCAAAATCGACACGCCTTGTACATCAGTCCGATAACAACTAACCTGTGATTTTTATAATCAATCAAAGGATCATAATTGAATGCTGCGTCATTAAAACCGACCAATTGTTTGTTTGAAAATTTTGTCGACCTTCAGCTTGGAGCTGTGCACTTGCATCTCTTTGCGCCTGTGTCTATTCTGGTGTTTCAGATGCCCTAATAGTAGATTGACGTTCAGCTTGCTCAATAAGTCTGTGTTGAGTTTCATCAGGTGTTTTCGCGGCTCTTAAGGCGGCCTGACGTTCCGCTTGTTTATATAGTCTTTGCTGACTTTGAGCAGGTTTTTTAGTAGCTTTTAAAGTAGATTGTCGCTCTGCCTGTTCAAGACGACTTTGCTGACTTTGAGCAGTTGTTTCAGTAGCTCTTAAAGTAGCTTGACGCTCTGCCTGTTCAAGACGCTGTCGCTGACTTTGAGAAGGCGTTTCAGAAGCTCTTAAAGTAGCTTGACGCTCTGCCTGTTCAAGACGCCTTTCCTGACTTTGAGGTGTTTTGGAAGCTCTTAAGGCAACCTGACGCTCTGTCTGTTCAAGACGCCTTTGCTGACGTTGAGAAGGTATCTCAGATGCTCTAAAAGCAGCCTGACGCTCTGCTTGTTCTTGCCTTCTCAGTTCAGCATCTTCTAAAGATTCTAGCGATCGAGCTAATATTTTCGCTTGTCTTTGAGAAGATACTCTTGAAAAGCTGGACTTACGTTTGCGAGGCATTATGAAGTAACAAAAAACCTCTTTATAAAAAAAATGTTAAAATACCTAAAAGAAATTAAATTTTCTTTGAAACATTTTTTTTAAAAGCACGAATAAATATTTCAAAACAACAAAACCAATTCAAGACACAACAAGAATCCGAAAACGATAGCCAAAAAAATCGAACAAACTTAAACCATATCACAAAACAAATCGTAGAAAACCGAAATCGAAAGCAGTAGTCAATATAAATAGAACTAACGAAAAAAGAAGTAAGTGTATAGGTACCGTAAACACTATCTTTACTTTTAATATTCCTTTGAAATATTGTTAACTAACCTATAACAACCAATTCACGATTCTAAATAAAAAAAATCCAAAATCAAAGCCGAGCAAAGTCTAAATATGTTTAAAGGAATTCCAACCAAATCAACAAAAGCGATCTAAGAAAATACACAAATCCGAAAATGATAGCCAATATAAATCCATTCAAACTTAACCAAATCATAAAGCAAATAACAAACAACCGAAATCAAAAGCAGGTATTCGAATAAGCTACGAAATAGAAATAATTTAAGCGTATAGGTACCGTATGCACTATAAGTTGACGCGCGGCTCAACGACGGGAGTTAAGTACATGTCAGGAAACATTTCGTTACCGCGTTTTAAAAACCTAGTAACGACATATAGCGGAATTAATTTAAACTATGTATATGTTAGTTAATAAGAACTCTCAAAAATATTTTTCTTAAAATTTTGCACAATTTTTCTTATTGTAATACCGAGTCATTCCTAACCACATATTAGAACTGTATTCATTTCCGTTCAATAAATATTACTAAGGCTTACTAAGAACTGTTTCTACCACAGTTAAGTAATAGTTAAGGGTGAAAGCGTGACAGGTGGTGATAGTATTTCTGATCCACACTTATAATCACGCTTATAACCCTTGCGGGGTAGGCAGAGTATCAACGGATTACTTAATATCGTCTGCGAGGTTATCGCCTATTCTTTGAATTACAATGCACCAAAACGTTTGAAGAAAATCAGCTGGTGAATTTTATGTTTTTTATCGCTATCTTCCCGGTCCTGGAAATGGAATGGAAAAATACAGATCCATACATTTTTGGTAAAAAGACTTAATAATCCAGATATTCTGACCTTC
Source organism: Parnassius apollo (assembly GCA_907164705.1). Taxonomy (NCBI): domain Eukaryota; kingdom Metazoa; phylum Arthropoda; class Insecta; order Lepidoptera; family Papilionidae; genus Parnassius; species Parnassius apollo. The sequence goes on from CAJQZP010000049.1 coordinate 4,208,530, forward strand.
TGTGTTCGTCCATCGTACCGTCGTCCGTCTTGTAGAATCACGGTGGCGCCACCTAGCTGAATTTAATTTTGCAACATATTCGATTTTCCCACGGGAACTATATGTTTTTCCTCTTCTATGTCTATGTCTATTCCTAGCCTATGTTACTCTACAGCCACCGAACTATCCCCATACAAAAAATCTTGCCATACAGACGCTCTGTTGCGACGTGAAAGAAGGACAAACAAACAAACACACTTTCGCATTTATACTATTAGTATTGATAGGTATGAATAATCAATTATAAAAAAAAATAAAATTGTGAATATTAATCATGTTTGAAGCTTGCTTTGCGTAAATTAAGCATTTTATTTTTATTGCATGCCTTATGCGCAAAGCGCGTAGGTATGTTCTACCAGCACCTAAAAATCAAGAATCCAACGTTTTGTCGCATGAAATCCTATCTAATAATCATATTTAACATATAAATGATATAAAAAGCACATTGCAAAAGATAAAATTGTTGAACTTATTATTATTTTCGATTTTATTTAAAATCCATTAATTACTATTTTTACATTAAAAGTGGTTTTAGTGGCTTATGGTGTCGATTTATCACGTCTGCATGTCGGGGTAAACACGAAAACTTTTGAAAAGGGGGATGCCCATTTTCGGCCATGGAACGCCCAACAATATGCATTTGTTAAAAAATATATCTTTCTTTATGGTTATTAATCGCGGTATTCATTTATCCTAAAAAGATGGGAATATTTTTGCACAAAAAAGGTACTGAAATGATAAAAATAAAATTAGGTAAATGCGTAATTCATTAGTTTGTGGATAAAATAAAAAATGTTGCCAGTCACAAATCTCATTAAAATCGATTCCCTTTTTTAATCGATTATTTACGGTATAATACGATTACGATGGTAACTGAAATAATATTAAATTTAAAAAAATCAGACAAAGTGAAAAAAATAAAATAGATTTGTTTACTTTAAACTCAAATATAGGTAAATGTTACTTAAAACTTAATGAACTATATTATTAAATAATTAAAGACTGACTGACTACCAGTAGTCCAAAAACAATTAAAAATCGACTGTCTCATTTCTTGGTATTTGATAATAATTATCAATTTCGTAACTATCTGGTGTTAGCTAGCTAATTTTATCGCCATGTTATAAATAAGCTATTATGTTTGTCAGATATAGCTTGTGCATATGTTAAAAAATAAAACAACTTCATCATTTCATTCATTCATCACTATCAAAATATCAGCACTATAATAAATAAACTAAAAACTGTTGAACACTTACTTTTAACCGTTGTCACACTATAATGTAATCGGCAATATCACTCCATACGAGTTCTTGAGAATTTATTTGAAAAATAACAAACAAAATAACACAATTGCGACTATTTAGTTGTGAATTCTCTGGTACCTTATTACTTGTTAAATTGTGATTTCATTTTCATTTGCAATTCGCATGACATATTTCCTAGCTGTCAGATTTGATGTTGCCACATAACTAACATAAATACAATGAAACAAAATCGATTTTTATTCGATTAGTAATTTATTAAAAAAAATATTTGAGGCGCATTTAGTTCTACACGCTTTTTAAAATATATTTTCTTTTATTTATTTAAATTATTTTTTAAATGTATTTATAGGAACAGTTTAAATGTGAAGTAGCGTATTGTTATGCTCTAAGCAGTTCATGGTAAATCAGCTGAAAATTCACTTGTTTAATTATCATAACATGATTCCATTTTAAATGTATTGTTAAAACAGATAACAATAACAGTTAAAGTGTGCAGTAGCATTTTGTTATACTCTAAAAAATTAATAGTAAATCAGCTAGTAATTCGCTTGTTTAATTATCACAACATCATAATATCGATAGCGATTCGATTATTATTCGATTAATAATTTCATAAAAAGAGAATAATCTTGGAAGCGTTTTAACTTCTGTTCGTTTTTTAAAATGTATTTTCCTTTATTTATTTAAATTCTATTTTAAGTGTATTTTTAAGAACAGTTAATTGTGCGGTAGCGTTTTGTTATGCTCTAAAAATTCATGGTAAATCAGCTAGAAATTCACTTGTTTAATTATCATTGAGTGATATGATTTCATTTTAAATGTATTATTAAGAACAGATAAGAATAACAGTTATATTCTGCAATAGCGTTTTGTTATACTGCATAGAATTCATTGTAAATCAGCTAGTAAATCGCTTATTTAATTATCATAACTACAGATGTGAAGACGGTTGTTAACGTTTTTAACCAAGCCGTTAACAACGGTTGTTTTTAGCTTGAAATTGATAAAAATATTTTTTGTGCAATAAGTTTTTCTCTTTCGTTAAGACTTTTTTTTTGAGCTACAAGTAGCTTATTTTCAAGAACCACAATTATAATTTTGTACTTTATACAAAAACTAGGAAAAACAAAGTAACTTTTTGCTGGCGATAATGATAGTGGTATTTTAACTCGATGTAGAATCTTTGCTTGCGTAGTAACGGAACTCTTCATTGGTTTGCGAGGCCGATTAACATTGGGCTACTTTTTCCAACTTTTAGTTATATTTTATTAATTATTTTTTCGTTTAAGTGGAGCTCCCTTATTTTAGATTTATTACCTATATCTAAAGCAATCAACCTAAGTAAGTAAAGTATGTAAATACAAATGTTTATAAAATTTAAAAATAATAGGATTTGATCATCTTAGGTAGGTATTTACTTTTATTTATTTAGAAAGTATTAATATCAAAAATAATTATTTTAATAATATAATTTTATCACACAACTAACGCCTTCATTAGCAATGTAATGATGAAAGAATTTTCAAAATCGGTCAATTATTTCGAGATTAGCTAATAAAAACAATTTAGTTTTTATTAGCTAATCTAATTAGCTAATCTCGAAATTAGTTATCAGCTGCTTTGGATAAATATCCGTTGTAAACGGTTGCTTTACACCTATATCATAACATCATAATAATTATCAAAAAGTTATATTAGCATTGTAATTAAAACAGTTAAAAGTAAGTGTTCAACAGTTTTTAGTTTATTTATTCTAGTGCTGATATTTGATAGTGATGAATGAATGAAATGCTGAAGTTGTTTTATTTTTTCACATATGCACAAGCTATATCTGACAAACATAATAGCTTATCTATAACATGGCGATAAGATTAGCTAGCTAACACCAGATAGTTACGAAATTGACAATTTTTATCAAATACCAAGAAATGAGACAGTCGGTTTTTAATTGTTTTTGGACTACTGGTAGTCAGTCAGATCTTAATTATTTAATAATATAGGTCATTAAGTTTTAAGTAACATTTACCTATATTTGAGTTTAAAGTAAACAAATCTATTTTATTTTTTTCACTTTGTCTTATTTTTTTTTTAATTGAATATTATTTCAGTTGCCATCGTCATCGCATGAGTGTCATGATTGCTGGCGAAAGACTGATAAAGCAGCATCACGTTAAACTTTAGAACGGGAACCATCTGAATCATCTAGTCCGTCCTCGTTGCAATTTAAAGTGAGTAATGTATTGAACCTAGGACAACAAAGCTTAGATCATCCATCGTACAATATACTGCTGCCTAATTTTGTGAGAGCACCACTCACACAAAATCAATGCTTTTTCCTGGTTGTAACAATTCCAATCAACTCAATGTTCTATCAGCATTGCGGTTATCTCTTTTTTCGAATACAATTACTATGTACCTCCAAAATGTAGAATCAGTAACTACCATTTAAATAGTAACTTTTGGTATTTACTTTTAGAATCAATATACAACCATATTAAAACATTTAATGTAGCACAAATTATAGATTTTCTACATTATTCTAAGATAATATATACCATCATATAAACTTTGAAAATATTCAGGCTTATCAAAGGCACAATACCAACAAATTCTGTATGAAGTTCCCAAAATGTCAAGTAAACATAGTGGATGTTTTGCACTTGCTGTATATTTGTTGAAAGTAAGAACAGGATACAGTGATGAATGCATATAGGCATTATTGCAAGTGTCAAGAAACAGATTAGAGCGGCTTATGAATATGGCCCGTGAAATATTAAATTGTTCCTATGAATTTTATCCATCGTTACCACTCTCTGTGCCAAATTCCATTCAGTAATTATGATAATATATTAGAGGCAAATAATTTCTTAGCTTTCCTAGATGTTTTTGTTATCCAAAATCCTAACAACATCATAGGTCACACTGTGTATGGAAAAAAGACCCATACAAACTGATATTTAAGCGGTGAATCTCACCATCATCCTTCACAGTTAGTTACCGTGAGCAAATATTTGTTACAGAGAGCATATGGGATCTGTGAGAGCAAGCACCTGGCCGCGGAGCTTCAGCACTTCAAGCAGGTTCTGCACAGAATCAAGCTTCGGGTCCCGCGTTTACGTCACAGTGACCGAGTGAAGCCGACTGCAGTTGAGCGTGTGCCTGCTGTACTACCGTATGTCAAGGGTGTCACTCCAACCAGATAGACATACATCAGATTTGATAGACCACAAATCCTCGTGAAAGAACCTTAATTCCTATAAAGGATGATATGTGAGGCTATTGAAATTAAAAAAAAAACACATCTAAATTTCAATAGAGAAGGCAGTTGGGTACTACCACCTGCTTGGGACACTATAATTAATAAAATTAAAACTAAACCCAAGCATACCACTGCAAGACTTAAATACAGAGTATGTTCAATCTGCGTAGATTGGACTATAAAAATAATAATAAAAAGCTGAAGGTACTCCATGTTAATACTGATATTGAGATGGCAGTCACCTCAGTCTTCGACCATGGACCACAGACCAAGGGTGCTATAAAGCACCTGAAACATCGGGAATCAAAGTTAAAGAAATTAAAAGCAATAAAATTGGTAAAAGTAGTCGTTAAAAAACTGTATTTGTGAAAATAAAATCTTTTATATCATAAAAATGCCGACTTTTTTTTAAACCAATTTCTTAACTATTTCATTATTTTAATTGCATATTATCATTTCCATTTGCTTTTATATGTGGGCACCCATGGCCGAAGTGTCTATGAACATTGGGCATCCCCCTTTCAATTGTTCAACTCAATCTATTTTTTAATCTCTTCATCTATCATGTGGAAAGCTATCGAATGTCAATGGCTATTTAATTCTGATTTATTTAGGTATAATTATTTTTTTGTATGAGGAATTCCGAAATTTTCGGTGTTTGATCAGTCTTGTAATAAAATATTTTGGTAAATACAGATACACTTAGACTCAGTACGGGCTAGGCCGCGGTCGTGAGTGAGTAAATGTATCGTTGGATTACAGCAGTTGGAAAAAAAATATGATATGTTCCAAAATGTATGGAGCCCGGGCCAGGTACTTGTACACTATACTCAAAAATAGGGAAACACATTTAAGATGGTTCTCAAATGTTCAATTATTTTATAATAGTTTTGTTTAATGGTAAAGTACAGGAATGACAATGACAATGACTCTTTTGATGGATCTGGAGGCGGAAGTATACTTATTTTTAAGAGCGCTGGTGTTAACATCTCGGGAAGTTTCTGCATCAGTCCAGGCCCGGTAACACTCCTGCTTATAGCGTGATGATATTATACAGGAGCAACCAAACCATAACTGTGATCTGCAACAGGAAACTTTTCAACAGGAAAGTAACCATCACGAATACGATGATTCTGTTGCTTCTGGTGATGATAATCATTATGACGATGGTGGCAATGATAACGACGACCGTGATGACGAAGGTAACCTTGACAATAATTGTGATGCTGGTTACTACGATAGTGATGATGCCAGTGATGATTACAATGATGGTGATGATATTGACATTGGTGATGATGGTGATGATGATGCATTTTGACAATAACAAATATGACAAAAACGATGACAGTATATATAATGACCGTGACCTGGATTATGATGGCGATATTATTATGACGATGATGATGAAAATGACGTTGAAAAATGACGACCATGATGACTGTGATAATGACGGTGATGGTGATGGTGATAGGGATGACGATGGAGATGACAATAACGATAATTGCAATGACGATGATGACGACAAAGATGATAACGATAACGAGGATAATCGTCCAGGGTACAACCTTCTTTACTATTTCTGCCGCTAAATAGCAGTGCATGTACTGCTGTGTTCCGATCTGAAGAGTATAGGGAGCTTTTCATATTTGTCTTAAAAAAGTTACTCCTACACCGGCATTTTCTCTTGAATCGCGGAGGCAATTTACATACATAAATGTTTATGATTACTCTTATATATATAACAAATCTAAGAAATACATTTTGACAGCTGTCAGACCTTTTGCACCAAGCATGCCAACCAAAAAATGAATGAGAACGTACAATAATCGGTTCTTAAAAAAATCGATATCGATTATTAAGAGCTTGTAATCATTTACAGTTTGGTTTGAAAAAAGACCAGAATAAATTAAAAACGGATAATTTAAAATACAAGGTTTATCAGTTTCTTCGTATTTGTTGCTACTGCTTATTTCTAGAGGCACAGTTATAAAAATTAGGATTGTTACTAAATAAGAAACAAATTTATTCAATCATTTTCAGTACAACTAGTTGAGATGTCGTTGTTTAGATTAATTATTATTTGATTTTCGATAATGCAGTCAAAATTAATAACTCTCAAGGTATCCTTAATAAAAATAAAAAATAAATTTACCACTTTTGTCCAATCATCCTTTGTGACATGGGAACATGCTTCAACAAACATAGAAGAAACAGTCCAAAAAGTTAAAGCTGATTCACAAAATAAGAAGACAAACCCAACATCACAAAATTACGCACAGTAAGCTCCCGAATTGGCGGGAGATTGAAATCACGTAGTGGTTTTTTCAGCGCGGCCTTGTATATGAGCTTCTTTTTGCCTTAACAAATTTACGTTGACAAAGTTAAAAAAAATGTTTTAAAAATATTTTTGAAATATTTGGGAATTTTAAAAATAAAAATTTAATTAAACAAATAATAAATTAAAAAATTAATGATTCGATTATTTGAATATTTTTACCGATTATTTGAATATTTTGCCGATTATTCGGGGGTCATTGTAAAAGCGTGCTCGCCACGACCCCCGCCAGCCCTTTTTAGGGATGCAATTCTACATAGCTTATTCTACACAGCGCACCCACGCAAACGAGTGTTAGGGCGTCCCTCCAAGGCGAGCACACCAGCTCGTCCCTGTTGGTGTGGATTGCAGCGCGCAAAGCGGCGATGGGGACCGCCACCCATCACGCACAGCCCGACACGGCGGAAGGTGGAGGACGGAGTGCAGAGTTGGCACGTGGAATGTTAGAGGGCGCATGAGAGATAAGACAAATTAGTTGATCGAAATAATGAAAAAAAAGAGAATTAGATGTCGTGTGTATGTCGGAGACCAAACGGAAAGGCAGTGGTACTTAAGAGCTCCCTGGCGGGACGTTAGCTATATGGTTCGGAGTCCCGGAAAGCGAGAACGCCTGCCAAGGAGTGGGGGTGCTGTTGTCATCCCGGTTGGTCGATCTTATGACTGAATATAAGGTTGTGAACTCAAGACTTCTCTGGGTTCGCTTTAAATTGGGACTGACGAAGTTATTCCTTTTGGCTGTTTATACACCGGTAGCTTCGTCGTCCAGGGCTGAGCTGGAGGAGTTTTGGGAGAATGTAAGAGAAGTTCTAGATTTGGTTAAGGGAAACGAAAGAACTGTTGTATGTGGTGATTTGAATGGATGGGTAGGTATCGCTCGATCAGGGTACGAGTCGGTGTTTGGAAAGTTTGGGGATAAAAAGATTAATGACGCTGGCAAGCTTATACTGGCTGTATGCAAGAAAAAGGGTCTTCTTGTGACAAACACTTTGTTTAATCACAGGAAAATCCATATGTACACTAGAGAAAGAAAGAATCAGAGAAGTACGATTGATTTGTTCCTGGTGGATGACCGACTGTGAAAACAGGTGATAAATACACGAGTGTTCAGGGATGCTGACCTGGGAACGGATCACTACATACTTACTAGATTTAGGGGTTTGTTCGCGGATTGGCGCTACCGGATAGCCGTAACGGAAACACAGTTGGTCTGTCGCATCCGAAGCTGGAAGCTTCAGGAAGCGGATACTAAGGACAAATATCACACGATGGTAGCCGAAAAGCTTGACACCATCGATGGCAGAAAAGAATGTGTGGAAAGAACATGGCAGAACCTTAGGGAAGGAATGGTAAGTGCAGCGGAAGAAGTATGTGGAACGACAAAAAGAGGTAGTAGTAAAAGAAGAAATGCATGGTGGAATGATGAAGTGAGAGAAGCTGTAAAGAAGAAGAAAAAAGCATGGTTAGACTACTTGACCTTTAGTAACGATAAGCATATGAGAGAGAAGATGAAAGAAAGATATAAGTTGTAAAAAGTTCAAGACATTGATTGAGGAAGTACGTGAAAGGTGTAGAATAGAGCGGACGAAAGGTTGTCGCACAGCTTTAAGGAAAACTCCAAACTCTTCTGGAAAGAGGTTGGAAGGTCCCGGAGTGGTGCGACAGCCTTAAGAATGAACAAAGTGCTTTCGAGAACCAAACGTCCTCTCAGAAAAAACGGACGACATGCAGCGATGGAGCGAATTTTAAAGAGAAATGTATGCGTGTCATGATCTTAGTGAAGGATCCGGGGGTGACGCCGTGACTGGCACGCCAGACACGGACCTCGATGACACTGACGTCATCAGCAGAAAGAAATTGAACGTGCGATTCAAAGTTTGAAATGTGGTAAGGCTGCGGGACTAGACAGTTACTACTGAAATGGTCAAGTACGGTGGGCTTCGCGTCTGGGACAGCTTTTATCTGCTGTGCAATTTGTGCTGGCGGACGGGAGGTGTGCCGGATGATTGGCGATGCGCGGTCATTGTGCTTTTATATAAAGGTAAAGGTTCACATTTTGACTGTGGGTGCTATCGGGCGATCAGCTGACCAGTTTAGCAAGTAAAGTTTACTCGAAGGTTTTGACACGTAGGATGCAAGAGAAATCGGAAAGATTCTTATGGAAGGCACAATGCGGATTTAGACCTGGAAGAGGATGCAAGGATCAAATGTTTTCTTTCCGTATGATCACGGAAAAGCTTCTGACTGCTAACCAGAGGATTTTCTGTGCTTTTGTGGATCTGGAGAAAGCATTTGATAAGGTTATAAGAAAGAAAATGTAGAAATTGTTACTGTGCAGTCAATTTACTATGACAGCAAAGCCTGTGTGCGAGTAGTGCATGACCTGTCACCTATGTTTAGCGTCCATGCGGGCGTACAACAGGGTTGTGTTATGTCTTCCTGTCTGTTCATACTGTATCTCGACAGCTGTTTACAGAAGCTGAGAAATAACTGTTTGGGTGTGGAATTGGGTGACATTAAAGTAAATTGTCTGCTGTATGCTGATGATGCAGTGCTTATTGCACCATCAAAAGCAGAAGCATCAGAAGCAGAACTGCAGGCATTAGTCACGTGTATGAAAGAGGAATGTGAAATTAAAGGTCTCCGTTTGAATGCTAATAAAACTAAGGTTCTGGTATTTGAAAAAAACGAAGAGAGAACGAAATGTGAAATATGGGCAAATCAGGAATGTCTAGAACAGGTAAATGAAATTGTGTACTTCGGGAGTGCCTTCAGCTAGGATGGAAGATGTGATTTAGATGTGGACAGGCGTGTCGCTTCCGGGAACAGTCAGTGGTACCCTGAATGCGTTAGTCAAAAGGCAAGGCTTAGTGAAGAGTGCACGCCTTGCAATACATAACGCAGTGTTGGTATCGACTTTGTTACATGGCAGCGAAACCTAGGTATGCCAGAAGAAGCATAAAAGCTGCAAGAATGCAGTGGAGATGCGATCTCTTCGTAAAATGTGTGGCGTTACCATAGCCGACCGAAGCAAAACGAAGAGATTCGCAATATGGCAGGATTGAAAGATGACCTTATCACAAAAATTGATAGGAGCGTACTCCAATGGTTTGGGCACGTTGAGCGAATGAGTTAAGACCGAATGGTGAAGAAAATATATAGCGCGAAAGTAAATATTAAAAGGTGTCGAGGTAGACCGAGACTAACTTTCGAAGACCATGTGAGCAAATTACTCGAAAAGGGAAAGGTCAAGAGTACTCGGATAACTAGACGTGCATGTATAAAAAAGATAATGAACCTGAAAGAACCGAAAGAGGTATGTAAGGGTCGTGACACTTGGCGATCTGTTCTCTCTGGCTACCCCGTTAGGGATTGTGCTTAAAGATAAGTAAGTAAGTTGCCGATTATTCGCGAGACAATGAATTTTATTCATCCAAACACTACGGTAAGGTACGTCATATCATTGAAACAACGTCAAGTAAAAAGTTGATACTGGTTATTATTTAATTTTTTGCTTTGTTTGAAAGATTCGATTTTAAATTAGTGATAAAAAACTATATACGTTGTTATAAAATATTGATAACTTCATAATTCCTCGAATTTACGTAAAAGGTTATTTTAAATCGTGTGAGTACGCTTGCGTAAAATTATTGCGAAATGATTAATGTTAAACGTCAAAAGGTATTTTTTAGATTTGGTTGAATATAAACAGTAGATTTCTTTAAATTACATCCAATTTTCCTTTCCAAGAGCCTCGTAAGCTATTAGGATTTTGTTTCCACACGAATAGTAAAAATAACAGAAATTTGACGAGTGACGTGAAACGATATTGCTCTTTGAAATTCTTACAATCGACGTCATAATGAATTTAGGAGATTTTCTTCTTTGCATGATACAAAAAAAAAACAAGTAGACACAATGAATTAGTTAATATAATTTTTAAAAAACCATTCTTCGCATACAGTTGCACTTTGATTTTTTTAATCTATCATACTATTTACCTGGTTAAAATATAATGTAACAATGTATGATGGCCAAAGGACTAAGTTCTCGTTGTAAATTTTACAATGTCGCAGCAACATGCGTTTGATCCCCGCCGGCACCAACAAAATAATACGTTGCTATTTTAAATGATAGTTTATAACGTGTTTGGCAAATAAACCTGCATGTCTGATAAATTTATAAAAAAAATTTTTCTTATACATGTGAATTCTATCACCTAAACCCTGTAATATAGGCTGCAACATTTTTACTTTTTTTATAGCAAATGGCAGAGCCACGTTGCAGCATATTGTGGCCACAGTACGAATTAGTCGGCACAACATAGGAAAGACCACGTTCACACGTGGTACCAGCGTGAAATAGCAGCATATTACTGCTGTGTTTCTTATGATAAGTGACAAAAATCGTAGACTCTTTTTCCTGATAATTCCACCTTAGAAGTAATATTTTGATTCTCGAGATTAAAAATTAATATCTATTGGCCACATCATCCACTTAAAATCAAATGAACGCATATAACGTTTGACTACCAAGTTGAAACAAAACTATTGTAATTTGTATTGACAAGTTAAAAATATTAATCAAGTGCTCTAGTGGATCTGCGTTTGGTGAATTCGCTGTTTTGTTTAATATGCAAATATTTGAAAGCCTTTATTTATTTAAGATATTTGTACCTTATAAAGTAACAATGTGGTGCACGATGGTTGTTGGCGACGCGCCTATAAGAATATTTCAATTTATTAGTTAACCGATTACGAATAGCTTCTAAAAAGCAAATTATCAAGCAACAATATTCCGATAAGAAAATGCTTAGTTGAATCTTAAAGAAATATCGAATTAATGATATGAAGGTCTTGGGTTCGACTCCCAGGCCGGAATAGTTTATCGTTTTCTTAGTAATATCTCTTAATAAATTCATATAGGGAATTTTAAGATATAAATTATGTTACCGGATTTGTTCCCCGGTTGAAATCATCTTTCCAATAATGTTAATTTAAAGAAATATTAAAATAAAGTTAGAGACCAAGATTTGTTCCCCGGTAGAGATGATCGCTGTGCATAAGTAGAATTAATGGAAATTAATTGCATAAATATTGTCTTATACGAGTTTGATATGTTTGGCATGAAAACAAATGCCTATTTTCTATGATTGATTTATGAAAACATTCACTTATATTGTTTGATAAGAAACATGATAACTGATAAGAATCTGATTAGAGGTAGTTTTCAACGTTTGAGAATTGAGTAGAATCATTTATTCACTTAGTATTGTTGATATTAGTGTATACTAAACTTTCCATTTTTACTGATAGTCGATAGCCGTGCAAAAGTTAGTTATTCAAATAGTGTGAGTTCATAGACGCACGCTAGCCACGTACTTAGGAGGCCAAATATGTAGAAATTTAAATATTTGCAAATTTCAGCAATTTATGTAAAATGACTTGTAAAACATTTCAGATTGATTGTACGTGTAAAAGAGGTGAATTCTGTGTTATTTTATGTGAAAATTCCTGTGAATAAGTGAAATAATGATAGTTTTGTATAAGAAAATTAAAAGTGTTTTAATAGTGAAATGTATAGAGAAAATGTAAATTATACTATTGTATTAGTTAAGATATGTATAATTTCAAGTGGAAAACATTTTTAACTTTCTATGTTAAATATTTAAGAAATTCCAACTTTGAACATGTGAGTAAAATAAGCATATTTTGTTAAATAAATAAAGGGTTTTTTGTGATATGAAAATGTAATGTATATCGTAGTATAGATATTTTTTGTGCTATCTTTATAAGTAAAATGTATAAATGTATGTCTTATACAAATAAAGTTATTGAGCAAACCGTGAGAGAGTGATAGTACAAATTGATGTAATTGAGTTGCGCAAGCGCACAAATGGCGCGGCTCACTTTCGAGTTTAGCTTCGAGGTAGTTCAGTTAATTGATTTTTCTTGCAAATTGTTCGGGAAAGTTCGGGAAAAGTATAGGGAAGTGATAGGGAAAAGTAATTACTCTCTCACGGAACGGTTTAAGATAATTGCTGTTTTATTCCCAAAGAATTCTCCCCCTTAAAGTGATACAGCCCATATCGAAGAATTAAGGCGTTGGGACCGGGACGACTTCGGAAGACCTGTAATCCCCGCCTGAACCTATTTTCTGAAAAGGAAGAGGTTATCGCCCTTGTGTGTTACTCCGTTGCAGAGATCACATACGTACGAACTACGAACCCAACGTAGGCGTTACAGGAGGCCGGATCGAGAGAAGCCTCGATTCCTCCCTTCTGTTTCTTAGTTAACGTTTGTCTGGTTCCTTTTCAATGGTAGTTATGGTAGCGTTAGAGATACATTTTATTTACTCTTGCAATTAAAAGTCCAACAGCGATGCTTTTTACGTATACAATTTTATATTAGGTACCTCAAATCTTGTTGAATTTTAAAGTGAGCGATAAATGACACAAGCAAGCCTAATATAGATTTCTTAAGTAAACCTGTTCTGGCTATACGTGGGTGGATTGAAAGGAAAAGTAAACAGCTTATTTAGATGAGTGAAAATTTTAATTAAAATACTTTAGCGTTAAAATTAAGCGTAGTACGGTATAGTACACAATATAATATTGGTATTACACCCATTAATAAAAGGTGCTTTAAATAAATCCTAGAGTGATAATGAACCACTATATTTTTTTTATTTAAAAAAGGGATAGTGCTATAAAAATTACTTTTAATCTATCGTTTTAAATTTTTGCCTGAAAACGGTAGCTGCCATGCCGTTCAATTCGTGAAGTCCCAGCCCTCGATTTTGCCGATTTTTCAAAGGAATTAGATACTTTTTAATGTTTAGTAATGAGTTATCATCTAAATTATATGTTGTGTTGTGTCTGAATGCCAAAGTGAGAAAGTTATGGATTCAAGTGCCAAATATTTAAATATAAGAAATACTTGGTTAAAACTGGCAAGAAGGTACCCGAATACATTATTTACAAAAACCAGACTATTCCTCTATGAAGGTCATTTTGATGTAAGTATGACTTATATTTAACTATCGTTTAATACAAAATAAAACATCATGTGGTGAAGATTATCGCAAGTCAAATTTTGTAATAAATTACGTTACCTTAGATATTACCAACTAATGATTGCTAATGATTGTAATTATAGATAAACTATGATAACTACTAAACTATGTTATATGAAAATACACTCTGACCTGGTATTACGTTTTCGTATAAACAAATGTTGGTAATAGGTACTAACATTAATGTTTTAACACTCCTCAACTCAGCAGAACAAAATTTGGGATTGCATGCAAAATTTTTTGACACTATCAATTTATTTATCCTCGGTAGATGAGTACTTGCTGCTTTTACGAATTCGTCTTCCATGATGCCTTTTCTATAAAATTCGGAATAAAACCCAATAATCGAAATGATAACTTGAAAAATTTCGAAATAACACAGCACAATAGCTAGTACACAGACACAGACTAATACACCCTTAGGCTGGATCAGTGATCTCACGACAGTATCTAATATGGCGGACAGTTGAGGCACACCCAAAAAAAAATATTCTTAAAATTTGAATATAAAATTTATAATGCAATTTTATAAATAGAAGTCAATATTTCTCGTTTACTTTTTACAAAATCTATCATTAATATATATTTTTATCTGTTTTTACATAGTGTAAAATAACCTACATATATTTGATAATTTATTGAAGTTATAAGAATATTTACTACCTCATATCGTCCTGTCGGTTTTGTAGGAGGTATATGAAGAAAAAAATTGGAGATGAACAACAATACCTTCTAATGAAAATTATAATACAAAAAAGAATACAGTCTTTTTTATAGTATAGTATGAAAAACGAGCACACAGTTCACCTGATGGTAAGTGGTTGCTGAGGCCCATAGACATCTCTATATGTGTCCTCGATTACAAATCTAAAATTCAGATGCGTTGTCACTCATGAGAACTTAGATGCAATGGCTTATTTCCAGTAAAAATGGTCTTGGGTTCTCTACACTCATCATAATATGTAACACAGCAGCATTAAGCTACTATTTTAGGACGGAATTCTGTAAGGGAATGGTCCTTACCCAGTCGAGCCGACCCATTCGTGCTACAACTATACTACTAATATAACTGCAGCGTAGCTCTACCACTTATAAAAATATAAAGTTGCCAAACCGCCCATCAAGCGTGACGACTGTTGAAAATATCCGTCATATAAAATAGATTACACTACCAGGTATGAAAAATATAAAGTTGCCAAATCACCTACCAAGCGTGACGACTGTTGCAAATATCTGTCATATAAAATAGATTACACTACCACGTATAAAAAATATAAAGTTGCCAAACCACCTACCAAGCGTGACGACTGTTGCAAATATCCGTCATATAAAATAGATTACACTATCACGTATAAAAAATATAAAGTTCCCAAACCACCACCAAGCGTGACGACTGTTGCAAATATCCGTCATATTAAATAGATTACACTACCACGTATAAAAAATATAAAGTTGCCAAACCATCTACCAAGCGTGACGACTCTAGCAAATATAACTCATAAAAAAAAGATTAAACTACCACATATAAAAAATATAAAGTTGCCAAACCACCTACCAAGCGTGACGACTGTTGCAAATACCCGTCATATAAAAAAGATCACACTACCACGTATAAAAATATAAAGTTGCCAAACCACCTACCAAGCGTGACGACTGTTGCAAATATCCATCATATAAAAAAGATTACACTACCACGTATAAAAATATAAAGTTGCCAAACCACCTACCAAGCGTGACGACTATAGCAAATATCCGTCACATAAAATGGATTACAAAGGAGGTCTATGATAAGCTATGGACTTTTGATAGGCTGTAAAATATGTACAGTTCTAGTGGAATAAATAATGTTGCAAATTTCAAATAGTAAATAGTAAATTAGATACTGAATGAATACATTTTCCATTCACACATATTATATAAAGATTTTTAAATTAAAATAAGATTGACAAATGAGCACAAAGTGCACCTGATTTTAATTGGATGTTGTGACCCATAGACATCATACATTTATCCTCAATTAAGAATCGAAATTCAGCAGAGTTGTCACCCCTTGTGACTGAAATAAAATGTCTCATTTCCAGTACAAAAAGATTTCCAGTTCTCTATCTTCACCATACGAAACACAGCAGCATCAAACTGCTATTTTACGCTGGTATTCTGTGTGAGCCTGTTCGTTCCCCGGTCAAGCTGACCGCTTCGTACTAAAACCGTATTATAGCTGCAGTGTGGCTCTTACACGTGTACAAAGTGTAATACGTATGTTCTCAAATTATAATTTTAAGTGACATTTCATTTATTATGCCTTCAACAAGGTATTTTCAATTTTCAAAACATTATTATTAATTGGATAGATGAAGCTGATTAAAATAAAGTTTAAGTTTTACTACGTATATTAATTACTAAATGAAATTTTCCTGTGCTAAATAAATTTTTCATTTTTATCACAGTCCTATTTATTTCCGTTGACTGTTATCAACATTTTGTTTGATAAATTCATATCTCTAACTAATGTGAAATTATCTGTAGTAAAAAATAAAAAAATAATGAAAAAACTTGGTAGGTGATAGTACAAATTTTCTGCCTTCTATCTATTTCTGTCGCCAAATGCTGCTATGTGGGAAGGTGACAATTTATCTTTAGCCTTCATTGATTAAAATTGGTAGCAGGTGTCAATTATTTGCAGTAGTCACTTACTATCAAGTGCATTGTGAGTTCCATTGTCACGTTAGGTGTATAAAAAATATTGTTTTCGACCGTTACCGTTACGGTTACAGCCTATCAAACTTCACTGCTAAACATAGGCCTCCTCCATAAATTGCTTTATATATTTGCCATAGTAGCCACGCTTGACAAGCGGGCTGGCAACCGCAGTTTTTTTATTTTTATCGTTATAAGGGAGACGCTGCTGCCCATCTCCTGATTTGTTTCCCTCTGTCGCCTTTTACAATACCCACAGAATGATATGGGGTAGTGGAGATTCTTACACCGCCACCACAGGGTTATATTATTTGACACGAGCAAAATTACATATGAAAAGAATTTTACTTTCTACAAATTGTGATCGAACATACACCCTTGTCGGTTTCTTATCTTGCCGTTTTGTTGATAGCAAAAATATTAAAAACCACAGAAATAGTACTTAATAAGACAATAGAAATGAATTAGCGCTCTATTACTTTCAAAACTGATGTCGCCACCTGCAGCCGTATTATAAACATACGTAATGAACAATAATATCTAATGTTTCACATTACATTGCTTGGTGAATTTGTCACCGTCCCGTAGGTCGTGTATTGCGGTAGAACAAAAACAGCAATGGTAATTGTCAATACAAAAAGTAATAATTTAATGTTAAAGGGTAAATATCATATTAAAGTATTCATCCAGATGTAAGTAAGTTAAAACAATGATAATTAGTAAATAATCAACTTATCGATAAAATTTTACGCCTTTATTAGTTAAATTACACGTCCTTGATGAGGTTTTACCACTTTTCCTTTACTATTATGCTGTAGTTCACCACTATAATAAAATAAATTCACGTATGACGTTCCCCGCGTACTAAATAACAAAATGTTTTTTTTAGAGGAAGGGATCCAAACGAGCATACGGCTCACCTGATGGTAAGTGATTACCGCCGCCCATGAACACTGCAACACCGGGGGCAGGAGCGTTGCTGGCCTTTTAAAAAGGAGTAGGCTTTTTTTAAAGGTCCCTAAGTCGTGTACGTCCGGAAAAATCTCTGGTGGTAGTCGATTCCACAAAGAGGTTGTGTGAGGAAGAAAACTTCTTTTAAATCGCATGGTGGTGGACCGCCAGTCATCCAGATGGTACGGATGGTGAACCATGTTCGTCAACACATAATAGCGGCGAAAAGATCACGCGTCTATGCGACTTTTATTGTCTTATTATTGCGATTTCTGTGTTAAAAACATACGCATGAAACTATTTTTCTCTTTCTTATATTTCAAAACATCAAGGTAACCTTTATAAAGGAATTTCCTCATATTTTGTAGAGTCATATTACACACATAAATTTCAAATAGAAAAACATCCCGACACGAAACAATTATTTGTAGGCCAATAAATGGGCTCGTTTTGACCAGTGCAAAGAAATGTTAAATTTTTTATAACATGTGCTATGTCTGTACTTTGCCCCTAGATGGACCAAGTAATGCTTCAAACTCGGACCTGAGTTACCAGCACCCAACGACCACCCTACACTTAGATAATGCATAAATACTCACGCCTGTCACCCAGAGGGGTAGGTAGAGATCACAAACTTCCATTTGGCGTGATTTTGACACACCTCTCCCGTATCCTCCATATTTATATAATCTACGCACATGCTCGTCGGTTAAGCTTACTCCTAATTTTTTATAGATAAATGAATGAAAACACACACTTCTATTCTATCAGTTGTCAGTTTTTTGAAGCAATATTAGAGCCCATTACTACTTATTCGAAATAAATATATTTATAATAGAACAAGAGAAACAAAGGATCATTAAGTATAAAATAATAGGATCAATATATACGATTGGTGTCTTTTAATTAGTTTCCATTATTTGCTTGGGAAATATGTAGCACACTTTAAAATTTAACTAAGATTAACTTTGAAAATGTTGAAACCTTACAGATCATATCACAGTAACAGCCGAAATGTTGTGGAACTCCTATGGGAGTCATGATGGACTTCGCTTTAATGTTTGACGTTTTATTTTATTGTGTTGTGTAAATTTATCTATACAATGATAAGATGATGATTTTTCTCAAAACTCAAGCCAAGCCAAACAATTGCATCAAAAATCTTCTGCAGCTAAGAACTTGAATTTTGGCGCATAAGTGCGCGTGTTGTGATTTTTACGGGATTAATAAGAAACAAAGAAGAAAGATACGTACGTATCAAGAAGTGGAGAATGCGTTCGGCATCACTTTGAAAAATGTATGCAGTATTCCGTCTTACGTTCTTTGATCTGAGATTGCAGGTTACAAAATATTTTCTTAAATAAATAAAATAATGTAGCACAGTGATTCTTACTACCAGTTTTGCATAATAGAACTTTTCAGGTCGGGTTATATACTGTTATGAGCTTAGGGTTCGTGAAAATAAAAACTGCCGATTGAATTACTAAAATCGACACTTTAATTACCAAACACATATTCCAACTTAAAACACATTAATAATTAATCACACTTAACAGTCATTTCACAATAATATCATTTCAAATTATTCGCTTGGATCCCCAATTTAAGTTGGTTATACTGACCTGGCTCACGGTCTGAACCGGCCTTATATACGACCTTTTCTACAGAAATATCGGTCCCAACCGACTAGAAAGTTCTATCCTAGTTCTGCCACTCAATACTAGATGGCGCTAGTGGCATTAATTATAGCGCGCATTACTGCCCCGTCTTAAGACATGCTCGTTCTCAGCATTATCGGACCTATAATAACGCGCCAGTTGATCCACATGGACGATCTTAGGAGTACCTCTTGCACCTTTCTGTATCCAGTAGCTTGATCCTTGTCACAATCTGGTACGGTCCATCCAATTTAGCTTGAAGCTTAGGAAATTCCCTTTGCTTTCGATTGGATTGTGCAACCACACTAGTGAACCTTCGTCGAAACCTTTGTTGTTAATTTTCTTGTCATACCAGGTTTTCATCTTTTCAGGCATTTGATGGCCTGATTATCTGACGTGCTCATAAATGTCATTCATTTTGTTCCGTAAGTAATTTGCATAATCGGTTTTACTGAGTGTGGCATTAGGCGGTATTTTTGTGATCAGTTCTGCGGACAGCCGTAATTTTCTTCCAAAGTTTGCGAAAGCTGCTGTAACTAATGTACTTTCGTGAACATCGCTTCGATATGACAACAAAAAGGGTTGTATGTGCTTGTTCCAATCTCGTTGCCGATTTTCTACAACTTTTGATAGGTACCTATCCAATGTCTGTTTAAAGCGTTCTACCATTTCATCAGTAGTTGTAAGTAAGTAGTAAGAAGTTGTTCTTTTTTTAGGAGTACACATAACTCGGCAAGTTTCCTGGAATATTAGAGACTCAGAATTCCTTCCTTGATCGCCGTTAACCTCTAAAGGTACTATAAAAGATAGAAGACTTCATTAACTAGTTTATCTGCAACTGTTGAAGCTTCTTGATTTATAGTGGCAAAGACTTCGGGCCACTTAGTGAAGTAATCCATCACATTCATGAAATATTTGTTAACACCTTCACTTTCCGGAAAAGGCCTCCCAACGTCAAGGGTTATCATCTTATGGTGCACAGACACTGTACAAATTTAGTGCATCTCTACTACGAGTAAGCAGTCCTTTTACAGCCGCAACAGCCTCTTTTTTTTTTTTGATGGACGAACTCATCGCTGAGACGTTGCACTTCTTGGGCTTGGAAGCACTGAACTTTATCCATTCAAGAATCGGCTTGATGTCCAAAGCTGTTGTAGGCAGTCCTTCCACTCGTTACTGAGGTGTCCTGGGCATTCTTATAAATATCACTTCCTTACCCTCTTGTCTAGTACAATTCATGCATTCTTCAGGACAAGGTCTTCTTGACAATGCATCTGCGTTGCCATGAGATTTTCCGCTTTGATGTTAGATCATAAATTCTTATACTTGCAGTATTTTATTTCATCTCGCAACTTGTTGTTCCGGATTTTCAGTTCATTTCAGTGCAAAATGTTCAGTTTTAAGTAAAATTTCTGCCCCAGAAGATATTTGCTAAAATGCTGCAATAACTTTACCACAGCAAGTAATTCCCGTCTTGTGAACCAATAAATCCTTTCTGGCTTTGAAAATGACTTGCTGAAGTTATGCTATCACAACTTCTTGATCACCATTCCGTTGAGACAACACACCGCCAAATCCTATATCACTTGCGTCTGTGTTAACTATAAATTCCTTGCCCACATCAAGGTACTCCAAAATTGGTGTTTTGCACAGACGTTCCTTGAGCTCCTGGTATACAATATCACAACTTTCATCCCAGCAGAAAAGTCGCTTCTCCTCGGTAAGCCTGTGCAGAGGTTTGGCTATATCTGCAAAGTTCTTCACAAATCGCCGATAATAGGAACACAAACCTAAAAATGCTCTAACCTGACTTTTGGAACCAGCTAATCTTTGACATCGGCTTTTTTCCTAAATGCGTGCGGATACCTTCTTCCGACATTACATATCCCAAAAATCTAAGTTGCCATTTGAATAGTGAATATTTCTTCGGATTCAACATCAGGCTGTCACTGTTGATCTTCATGTGCACGGTTTCCACTTTTTGAAGGTGTTCCTAATACGTATGGCCTAGGATGAAGATGTCATCCAAGTAGACCAGACAGGCATTACCAATTAGGCTGGTAAGTACATGTTCCATCAACCTTTCAAAAGTTCCCGGAACATTGCACAATTCAAACGGCATAACTTTAAAATGCCACAGACCCTTTCTTATCGAGATTGCAGTTTTTTTGTCGTTTGGGTCAATTTCAATTTGTCAGTATCCACTTTTCAGGACCAGCGTGCTAAACCACTTTAGTCCTGTAAACATGTCCAGCGTGTCATCAATTCTCGGAAAGGGATAGCTGTCCTTCTTCGTAACGTCATACAGACGGCCGTAGGAAACACCAAACCGCATGCTGCCGTCCTTCTTTTCTAACAGCATCACAGTTTAACACCATGGACTAGACGAAGGTTCAACAACACCATCCTTCACCATTCTCACAATCATTGTTTCTACTTCCTTTTCACGTGCTAGCGGCAATCTTCTCGGCCGCTACCGGATAGGCAATTTTCTCCTGTGTTTATTTTGTGTTGAACTAAGCCAGTCTTCCCTATGTCAGCATCGTTTGACGAGAAAACTTCGGCGTACTTGAGTAACAACTTCTTTGCCTTGACCATTTTAATTCGGGGAGAGAACGCTGCAACAGTCTTCTAAAGGTGTGCTCACTCTCATTTGTGCATCCTTGCTTTGAGTCCCAGTCAATAAACATTGGCTTCGACGCAACTAATCCACCTCCTCACAAGTACCAATCAGCGTGTCTTTTTCTATAATCTGTTCCTGATCACAAAGTTTAAGCACACGTACTCCTGATATGTCAGTGATTCTGACCAAGGTTCAAGCCACTTTCCATTGAAGGTCATTTGTTCACGCCACTTTGCACTATCGTCTTACGCTTATAAGAGATTCGGTAATTAATTTTTTGTTAATATGTAATTTTGATATTGAATTATACAAGCATATAGTAAAAAGTATAGACATTTGCAATAACGCTATATTTCGTGATTATCTGTGAAGATTATCTGTGAAGTTGATAAGCGTGAAGAAAGCCGGCAGCCATCGAGACACGAGGCAGATCAGCGGAAGTCCAGGTGGGTACCTATGCATTCCTTCACGTCCTTCCTATATCCCGAATTTAGGGCATTTGCAGTATCACGAATAAATTAAATTCCATTCACCGCTCGCACCGCGCTAATATACAGTCCACTACTCTATTTAATTTAATAGCCGCACCGCATAAAATTATTTAATACATTTGAACCAGCAGTTTGGTCGTTAAAAACCAAAACGCCAAACCACAAATTTTTGGTCACTTCGGCCGGTATAAAATTAACCTTTCAGCCCGGAGAAGTAAATTCATTTTTTAATATATAACAAAAAATTATATACGTATATATTATTAAATTATAATAAATTGTGGTTCTAATTATACTAACTACAATTTATATTTGTCCCGCATCGCTTATTACACGTATATATTATATATTACCTTTGTAACGCATACCATACCGCTTCATTATTCCATTAATGATATTTTTCTTGTTGATTAACCGCCATCTTTCTAGTAACGCTAGATTGCTTCGTTCCCCGGTTAGCTAATTCTACCGTGCAGTTAACAATAATAAGATTATTTCTTCTGTCGCTCACAATTTGAATACGGCGGAAGATGAAAAAACACTTACCTCTTCATGTAATATTTCTCGCGATTATAGTACTCTCCCGCGCTATACTACTTTATTGGGGACTGCAAAAATAAAGGTCATAGATAAATACGACAATGAACATTTTATTCGGTGTTTAGTTAAACCCGGATCTCAAAGCGACTACATTACGAAGGATTGTTGTAAACGCTTATTTCTTTCCATTTCGAATAAAAATCGTTTTACCGAAGTACACGGGATCGATGGTGTGTCCCAAAAGATTTTAGGTGTCACTTCACTGCAGTTCACGTCTCGTTTTAATGATAACAAATATTATCATATTGAACCATTAGTTGTTCCGACCATCACAGGTCAGTTACCAGATTCGTTAGTAGATGTTTCAAAAATTCGCTATGTAGATAAAATACGCTTAGCAGATGATCAGTTTTATCAACCTGGGTTTATAGATATTTTATTGGGGGTTAATACCTACATAAAACGTTTGTCGCCTGAAAACTTAATAAATTCGCAATGGCCTAGTGCCATAGAAACATCACTCGGATATATTATTATGGGTGATGCTGAAGTCGCTATATCACATCATTCCCCGCGTTCCTTTGTTTCCTGTTCTTACGACACAAATTTAAATCAAAATTGTCTTAATGACATAATGGAAAAATTTTGGAACATTGAAGAACTGCCGCAAAAAATATATTTGAGTCGTGATGAGCAGGAATGTGAAGACATTTATACTTCTACTACTTATCGCCAAAACGACGGACGGTATGTGAAATGAAATGAAATGGCCCGACATATTGGGTGACCTTTTAATGAACGCAAAAAAACGCCTCTTACTTTTAGAAAAACGCTTTAACAAATATCCCGATTTTCGCGATCAACACAATGTTGTTATACGGGAATACATTAATAAGGGTATTTTATCCGCTGTTTCTGATAATGATTGTATACAGCCTTGTTTTTATTTGCCACATCACCCTGTCGTACGGAATGATAAAAGTACAACGAAGTTGCGCATCGTTTTAGATGCTAGTGCTAAGTCGGATAACTTTCACACGGGACAAAATTTGCAAACAGACATTTTTAATATTTTATTAAACGTTAGAGTTTATCGCATCGCCTTTTTTGCAGATGTTAGGCAAATGTGTAAAGAAACTTGTGTAAAGAAGTCCTAAAATCCTATCGCGCTTTTCAACGCATTATATATTGGTTTTCTACAGAAGAAGCAATACGAACATATGAATTTAATCGTGTCACATTCGGATTGCGCTCTTCCCCTTTCCTCGTACTTCGCACTTTACGCCAGTTAGCCGCAGACGAAAGGGAGTCCTATCCTCTTGCTGCTTCTGTAGTAGAAAGGTATATTTATATGGATGACCTCGTTTCCTCCGCGCCTTGCGTCAATAACGCAGTCAAGTCAAGATTCGATTTGGTTTAGTGGACAAGTAATTGCAAGGAGCTTTTACAACATATACCAGCGTCACATCGTCAACAAGACTCAATATCATTTGATGATAATTACATTTTAAAAATTTTAGGCCTTCGTTGGTATCCCGCTACCGATAAGTTTTCCTTTCTTGTTTCGCCGCCACCCGTCACTTGTACCAAACGCGCTATCCTCTCCGCAACCGCTCGCTTGTACGATGTTTTAGGACTTGTTGGTCCAGTAATACTTTACACCAAATTATTAATTAAAACCTTGTGGGTTCTTAAACTTAACTGGGATGAGACTCCACCCACTAGTATTGTCAATACGTGGCAGCGATATATTTCAGAATTACCTTTAATCTCACATTTAGAGATTCCACGTCATATAGGTGCAAGTGAAAAATCCCATGTGTCGCTACTAGCCTTCGCTGACGCTAGTGAAAAGGCTTACGGGTGTGTCATCTATTCCAAAGTTGTTAACGGAAATAATCCTCCGATTATAACGCTCCTATGTTCAAAATCTCGGGTGTCCCCATTAAAGGTTATAACTTTAGCCAGGCTTGAGTTGTGTACCTTGGTTTTGCTCGCTAAGTTAGTACCCATCGTTTAAGATTCGTTGTCATTGAGGCATCCGATCGACAACACTTATGCGTTTTCAGATTCGGAAGTCGCGCTCTGTTGAGCGTGTTCTTCACCGCATAAGTTCAACACCTTTGTTACTAACCGTATTTCGCAAATACAGCCCTATTTATTACCGGATAACTTTTACCACATCGCAGGCTCGGAAAATCCTGCAGATCATATTTCGCGTGGACTGTTACCCTCGCAAATTTTAAATTGTGACCTTTGGTTACATGGTCCTCCGTGGGTTTCCTTGCCGTGTAAAGAATGGCCTGTACAAAGGTTCGCACCAACTCATATAAGTTTATCAGAAGAAAAGACTGTGTCGCTTGGAGTCAGTGAAATGGAAGAACACCCATTTATCTCGTTAAGCTTAAAATTTTCTGATTGGAATAAATATTTACGATCCGTTGTTTACGTTTTAAGGTTTTTAAAAAAATTACCGCGCATAAATAAAATTATAACAGCATCCGATAACTATGCTCATCAACATTACGAAGGTTATCGCCATTTGTCACGGACGGTGTGCTTCGAGTAGGTGGTCGGTTAGATTATTCATCTTTATCGGATTCCCAAAAGCACCCAATATTACTACCAAAAAAGGGGCATATTGTTGATTTTATAATTGATTATTATCGCTATAAAAATTTCCACGCTGGTCCTCAGTATTTACTTGGTGCATTACGGGTTAAATATTGGATATTATTAGCTCGCCGTGTGGTCAGATACCGCATTCATAGGTGTAACATTTGTTTTCGACATAAACCCAAACCTATTTACCCCATGATGTCTGCCTTGCCTGCTTATCGCCTAGAGCAGTGTAATGCGTTTACACACACACAGGTGTGGATTTTTCGGGCCCACTTTATATAACATTGACGCGTAAACGTGGTATACGAAGCCAGAAGGCTTATTTATGTGTTTTTTTATAGAAGAAGGCGCAAACGAGCATGCGGCTCACCTGATGTTAAGTGACTACCGCCACCCATGATCAACCGCAACACCGGGAGAATTGCGAGTGCGTTGCCGGTCCTTTAGAAAGGAGTAAGCTCTTTTCTTGAAGGTCCCCAGGTCGTATCGGTCCGGAAAAATCGCCGTGTTTATTTATATGCCTTGTTACATTTAGAATTAGCATGTGATCTAAGTTCGGCAAGTTTTTTAGACGCTTTTAAGAGATTTATTTCTCGTAGAGGTCCGTGTCGATTTATATACAGCGATAACGGTACTAATTTTGTCGCCTCGCGTTCATATTTACATGAATTACATAGATTCTTAAAATCAGAAGAATATTATAAGGCATTCAATCAGGTGCTTACTGATAATCGCATTGCTTGGAAACTCAACCCTCCAAGCGCTCCACATTTCGGGGGTTTATGGGAGTCCAATATTAAGGTTGTAAAAAACCATTTGTTTCGTGTAATAGGTAAGCAAATCCTCACGTATGAAGAAATGCTTACTACTCTCTGTCAGATCGAGTGTATCTTAAATTATCGCCCGCTTTATGTATTAAGCAGTGATCCATCGGAACCTACAGCACTTACACCCGCACATTTTCTAAATTTAAAACCACTTGGCTGCAGATTTAAGCAAGGAACGTATTAGTCTGTTATCACGCTTTTCTTTAGTAGATTCTTTAGTCAGTTCAGTCCTTTTGGAAACGCTTCAGATTCGAATACTTACATACATTACAGAGTAGAGTGAAGTGGAATAAGAATGCTACTGCCATTTCTGTAGGATCAATTGTTCTAATAGACGTGGATAATACTCCACTGCTACAGTGGCCTCTAGGCGTTATCATCGAATTGTTTCCCGGTAAGGGTGGTGTGGTACGCGTTGCGCAAGTTAAACTTAAGAATTCCACTTTGAAACGCCCTCTTATTAAACCGTGTCCTTTACCAACACAGTGATTAATATAGTTAATTTTGCATTATCGTTTATATATTTAGATTTAATTCTAAATGTTTATATATATATATATATATATATACTTTACTTGCTAGTTGAGGATACCTCAAGGCCGGGCAATAACGCTATATTTCGTGGTTATCTGTGAAGATTATCTGTGAAGTTGATAAGTGTGAAGAAAGCCGGCAGCCATCGAGACACGAGGCAGATCAGCGGAAGTCCATTTGGGTGCACATGCATTCCTTCACGTTATTCCTATATCCCGAATTTAGGGCATTTGCAGTATCACGTATAAATTAAATTCCATTCACCGCTCGCACCGCGCTAATATACAGTCCACTACTCTATTTAATTTAATATCCACACCGCATAAAATTTTTTAATACATTTGAACACAGTACACAGTACAGTTTGGTCGTTAAAAACCAAAAAGCCAAACCAGTCATTGTCTATCCTTTCCACGAGTATACGGCGATGAGCTTACCCAGGACTCCGAGGAAGACTAACCAGTACAATTATTTCCGATCTCGGCCGAAGAACATTATTTTTATGTCTGTAAACATTACCTGGTAACGCCCCTTCCACATTTCGAAACACCTTGCGTCGATGTTTTGACGGTTTTAACGTCGATCTCACAACAATTATTACTCATAAAGTCTAAGATCATGATGCAGTCGTCTATTATATCAGCCATGATGTTATTATGCACGTAGATCATGTTGCATAGCTTCAACGCCATCTCCTTCTCTCCACGGATGGGTATGCGCTGACCGGGGGCTGTTACCAAATTAAAGCGCTCTTGGTTATATGCGGAGTCTGAATTATAAGTTGGGAACTGACAAACGTGCGAGCATCCAGTGTTTATGGTCCGTTTGCACAGCATTCCATTGAAGTCGCCCTTGATGATTAAACTGTTCCCATTATGGGTTTGTGAGATCGAAATCCTTACGACCCTTTTATCATCAGCCAGCATCCGCCCCACAGTCTTGCTTTCACTTGTTTTCCTTCTGCTGCTAGGCGATGCTATTAGCTGCACTACCCTCACAAGATCGATCACCTTCCCTTTCTTCAGTTTGCTTAAGGCAGCTGGATGGAAGATAACCCCTTTTCCCATAGTTATAGTACCTAGGCTGTAACTTTTATTGTGGAACTTTAGCTGCTGCAAACTACCAGACGCAATGGGAACGATGGTCCTGCTGCACGGATTCCACCTCCAATGCATATACCAAGGCATCCTTAAGCGTCTCGTGGTTCCCGAGCCTTAAAGCAGCTCTGGCTTTAAAGTCACGGATATCGTCGATAAGTGTCTGCACCAGGTTCCCTTCAATGAGCGCAGGTAGAGATTGGTATGATTTATAAACCAGCTTCATCCCCTCAAGGGTCCACTGCTGCAGGTTTCCGTTGCTCCGTTGCACGCAATCTTTGATCTGTGCTCGAAAGGCATGTTCTAGGTGAGCGTCGCCATATCTAGCCTCCAATTCGTCAAGAAGCTACTCGTATGTCACTTTCTTACAGAGAGCTTCCAGAACGGTTAAGGTTTGGTCGCGCAAGCCTAGTGTGAGAGCAGTGATGGCCTAAATTTATTCCAGCCGTTAGCCTTCATGTCAGCTTCGAACTGGATATTGTAGGCCGATCATGAAGAAATCCCGTCGAACGGCGGGAATTTGAATTGTTGCTACGGTGTTGTATCTACTACGGGAGTTGTAATTCCATCCCCAAGTTTGAGGTCGTCCAGCGTTATCTTCATGTTAACAACCACGTTGTTCACTTGGTCGATTCGGGTTTCAGCTTACGACAGGCGATTGTCATATTGAGCAACCCTATCCTTCAACTCCTTTATCTCTTTCCCAAAGGTAGCGTGAAGGTCTTTCATGAGGAGCATCTGCTCCTGCTTATCGCGTTTGATTTGCTCTTCTAAATGACGGACCCGTTCCTCCCGTCCGAGCTACAGCTGTTCTTCAAACTGACTGGCCTGTTCCTACTGTCGGCGAGCTTGTTCCTCCTGCTGATCTTGCAAAAACCCTAAGCTCGTAACAAATGGTGTCAGAAGTGGAATAAAATCATGCCGAATTTAACTAAGGACGACACGGAGGGTGTCCGTACTCGAAGTCAAAGCCAGCAGGCGACGGACAAGAGACGATCTGGTGGTGCACCGCCACCGTCCACGGAGATTCGCCAGTCAGAAACTCCTACATCTGTAACACTTGACTTCGGTGCTCTCATGATGATCTTGCACGAACAAACCCGCCGATAGGAGGAACCGGCCCGTCGACAGGGGGAACAGGCCCGTCAGTTGGAAGAGCAGCTGCAGCGCGGATAGGAGGTCATTGAAATATCATGAACTTTTTTAAAAACAAAAACGATTAAAAATATAAATAATTAATTTAATTAAGTAGTAAAACCCTGAATGAGTTTTCTATTTTTGCTTACAGAAGTATGGGTGCCAGACAAGCACAAAGTACACCTGATGATATTATCTGGATGCTGACGACAATATGTTCATACATCTAGAACTAAGATGGGATACTCCGTTAGTAGTAAAAAGGGTCTCCTCTTATCGTTACCAGTTAGGTTATGCTGGCAATATGTACAGGGGTACTTTACTGGTCGAGTTTTTAACATCGTTAAAAATTCATTCGTGTTTAATGCCATAAAAACTGAAATATTTTATGGAACAAGAAAATTATATTTTAATTTGTCTGAAGAGGTCATGTTTAGCGTAACGTTTTAGAATTTTTCTCTCAAAATTAATTTAATTAAGACTCCACGTTTCGAACCAATTTATTTACGAGCAAAAAGGTCATTCAGCTATCATAATTTTTTATTTGCACTCCTAATAAAATCTTTAGCAAGTCCGAACAAATTTATAGAGCAATAAACCTGTAACTCGTCATATAACCAATTTAATCTGCAGCTTGTCGATAGGTTCTTTAATCGCAATAAAATAAATTAATGTAAAGAATAATGTGAAAAGTAAAGAAATAAATTTAAGAAAATAAATTCGATAAATAGCAACGGTTCGACAAAAATGAGATTGACTTCATTATGACTACTAGACGGCAAATGTTCAGTAATCGCAAAGGTGAAGACTGGCAACGATCACCGAATGGTTAGAGGTACACTGAACCTAAACGTAAAGTTAGACAGGTCTCATCTAATGAAATCAACACTCCGTTGCCCTCGTACTCTAATCCAGAATCCCGAAGTCTTTGAGCTTGAGTTAAAAACCGTTTTCATTCCCTCGAAGACTGCAATGCAGTGGACGAAATGATTGACGGAAATTGAAACTACAGTCTTCAACAGATTTAACAGCATACAGTCAACTGAGCAGACATATCTCCAAATATATACGGTGGGACTGACGCAACTTTAATACAGCTCGTATTGAAAAAACGATAGCTATCTGTCAAAGCTGAAGACTGAGTGTGGCATCATTTTTTCCGAAACATCTGAGCAGCTGTACACATCATCATTGGAGCAACACGCAAATGTGAGTAACGATCCAAGAGTAAATCTTATCCAACACTATTCCGAATACTCCAGCGCCTTAAAATCGGCTAGGCCCCAGGCGAGGATGGAATTACAGCGAAGCTTCTGAAAGCGGGTCGAATATCAGTACTTGAAGTTCTTCAGAAGCTCTTTAATTCCGTCATGATGAAACTACTCCGAAGATGTGAAGAAAAGTTTGGTGGTCTTATTCTTCAAGAAAAGCGACAACAGTCTCTTGAAGAACTACAGACCGATTTCCCTCCTGAACCACGTCTATGTGCTGTTTTTGAGTCATTACGAATAGACTCACTTGACGATTTCAAACTTTCGGACTGGAAAGGATACGGTATTAACATCAATGGCGAAAAAATCACTCATCTTCAATTTATCGACGATAAAGTCCTTATGGTAGAATCGCTGGAGGACCCGAAGCACTTTGCGCAATGATCTCAATAGGAATAGTTCTTAATATGAACATGAAAAAACAAAGATCATTTTTAATGATCGTGTTAGGAGCACTAAGCTCGAAGTTGTTAACGAGTACGTTTATCTGGGACAAATAGTTTGACTAGGTAAATATACTAACTTCGACCGAAAAGTGAATCGACGAATTAAACTCGGCTGGGTAGCGTTCGGAAAATTACGACACATCTTCCCATCAGGTAAACCTCAAAATCTTAAAACTATATTGTACAACCAGCGCGTGTTGCCAGTGATGACTTATGGATCTGAGACTTGGTCCTTCACTGCTAGTCCTATGAGAACACTCAAGGCCACTCAGCGAGTTATGGAGCGGGCTATGCTCGAGGTTTCTCTGCGTGATAAGCTTAGAAATAAGGGTATCTACAGTAGGACTAGAATGACTGACACAGCCCATGTTAAGCACACGGTTAACAGCCCAAGATTAGTAAGCTGAAGTGGAAATTGGCTGGCCATATAGCCCGAAGAATCGACGAGAAAAACGGTACTCGAGTGGCAGCCTCGTACTGGTTGGCGTAGTGTATTGTGACCTCCCACTAGATGGAGTGACAACCTGGTAAGACATGCATCGATGGATGCGAGTGACTCAGGACCGTGCTTTTTGGTATTACTTAGGGGAGACCTATGGTCAACAATGGACTTGTGAAGGGCTGTTATGATTAAAATGGTGGAGTGCTAATTTCCACTGAAATTAATTAAAGGGTAAAGTCGTTTTTATATGTGTATAAAAAAGGCGTGTAATCGTTAGTGCGTCTGTTAGTCATCGTCGAACTTGACTTGACCGATTGAGGTTATATTTATTTGTTTCAGGATCAGGTAAATGGCGCTATGGTTAAGATATTTACAACTTTAACATTTTAGTTTAAAACTACTCATATAACATTTAAAATAAATAAAATCGGTTTAGTTACAAAACACAAAATATAGGCCCCCATAAGTGGCGCTATAGTAAAATATTTTATGTCTCTTTTTTACGCGTTTACACAAAATTAAATAAATCTACTCCCTGAACTTTCTTCGGACTTTTTATTGTAAAAATCTAAAACTTGGATACAAATGATTTTACGTATCTCTGTGCACTTAAATTTACTTATTTTTAAATAATTCATAGGTTTTATATTTTCATTACGACATTCCGGAGAAAGTTCGGAATGAAACTCATCACACCACCTACTGTAAAGTGCATAACTAACGTCTAACGTGTCAGCTAGTTTCATATACAACGTACTGGTTTGTCACGTATTACGTCTTTTTAAATGGTAATATAGGGGCAAAACGTTGTCAAATTCCTATAATAAGCAGGTCATATAATAATTAGGTCAATTCCTGCCGGCACTAATTAAATTGTTAATTGCCTGGAAATTATTGCACTGTACTCGGAGTCTATGTCAATGTCTTTTTTAGATGTCACAATAACTGAAATATCACCAGCAAATAAAATACATTTATATAAAGTCAGGTCATTTACATATAAAAGGTAAAGAATTGACACTCCAACTCCAAATGAATTTAATCTATCACTGGATTTGTAAGAAGTTAATCCGTGGTAAAAAGTCCGTGAATTGTCAATATTTGTTACTTCTAAAAAATTTTTTAATTTTTTTTTATTTCTCAGATAGATTGCAATCCAATCTAGGATTGGGCTTCGAAACCCTAAATTATCGAGTTTTTGTAAAAGTAATTTGTGGGACACAAAGTCAAAGGCCTTCGTATCACAAAAAACATTGTTGTAACTCTTAGCTTATTATTGATAGCCTTAACAGTTGCGTAAACAAGATCATATCCAGCAAAGTTTGTAGATTTATTATTTTAAAAGCCATATTGCTCACTTTTCATTAAATTATATTTTGTCGTAAAGTCTTCAATACGTTTAGTCATTGCATTTTTAAATATTTTAGATAAAACTGAAACTATACTAATAGGTCTATAAATATTTAAATTTTGAGAGTCACGCTTTTTATATATCGGCTTAACAACCGACTTTTTTAAGATACTAGGAAAAGTAGCTTTTTCAAATGACAGGTTTATTAGGTAAGTTAATACTCTACCTAAAACCGTACAACAAATTTTAATAACATTCGTTGTAAAGCCATCAAAACCTTCCGACTTCGTATTATTTAATGTTTATTAATTTCAATACTTCATCAATAGTATAAATTTCTAAATACATGTTATTACGTACTCTTAGACTATTAGTGTTTTGGCACTGATTACTGTTATTATTTATATTTGTTGATTCATAAATTGGTTGTTGAAAGCTTCAGCAATTTGTTGAGGGTCTGTCAAAAATTTATCATTTATACAAACTTTTTGAAATAAATTATTGTTTATGCAAGTCTGATTTTTTATTATATTTTTTACTATTTTGATTGCTCAATATATTTATCATTATTAAATTTTTGCGCTTGATTTATACAACGTTTTAGTATAACGGAATAGATCCTATACCTTATTTTATCCTGGTTCGATTTTACTTTATAGTAGTTAAACCTAAGCTTCCTCTTCATTGTACATTGTACATTGTTTTTCCTCAGACCTTTTGATATCCACTTAGGTCGACGAACTCTATTATACATATCCTAATTTTAGGAAAGTATAACTAATAAAATAGCATAAAAGTATCACAGAAGTTTTTGAAAGCTATATCCAAATTTGATTAATTAAAAACATCAGAAAAGTAGAGAAAGAAAGTAGAGAAAAGTATTTAAATTTATTAAAGTTTTCTTTACAATAGTTTTGTTTTATAATATAGTACTTTTAGAGTGGTATTTATTTGAGCATCAGCAACAACTACTAACTAAGCAGTAGCATTATTCACATTACTAAAGATAAGATCAAGACAGGAGTTCAACCTAGTTGATTGATTAATATGTGACGTTAGATAAAATTTTTCTAAGAGATTATACAACTTTTTTTAACTTAGTACTTTTATTTAAGGTTTTGAAAAAGAGATATTTTAGAATTTTAAGGAAAAAGTCTAGGTCATGTATGTTCCTTCTTGGAACTGTATGTAAACAAATAAATTTGAAATTGTATTTAACAATCTGAATACCACATTTCATTCAGGATAATGATTATGACCTTATACTATTAACTTCCTCAAGTACCTTAACGCATAAACCCATTTACAATAAAAGGCAGCAAGATCAAAACTATGTAATCGAATATTTTTTCGCTACCTGCTTCGATAAAATTTTCACTCGGGCATACATCTAGGCTTCATCAGGCATTGTTGCGTTCCTGTTTCTCTGGCACTTTTACAAGCCTAAATTCAGTCTTATTGTATGTCAGGGTAAGTGAGTACCCTCCGCATAATAATAATGTCCTTCAGACCGAATATTGATCACGGTGGCTCGTCGCAATATAGGCATCTGTTCTGGATAGTATTATATATTCCAAATGTATAGCATAAGAATATGTATACTAACAATACATCAGTCTTATTGTCCGATGGGATGAAAATCTGACACGATCAGAGATAGATCAGGCGTGGCCTAGCCACGGAAGTTAAACTCTGATCTTCGGAACTCTGGCTTACTGATGAGGATATCTTTATTAAAAAACCGGTACTTCATGATAAGCAGCTGCTTTTACATAGGCAATAAGGCAGTTAAACTGGACTGCTTATTTAATGCGTTGGTCCGTATTCAACACGTGTGGTGCCGGAATAATCCCGCGGGATCGGTTTGTAAATATTAGCTCTCTATTTAAATTCGACAAGGTTACCTTACTCGGTTGCGATACTATTAATGTGACAAATCTATCTATCTAGATACTATTAATGTAACTTCTATAGTTAATTAAAACAAAGAGTAAGACACAGGTTTAATTTTAGAAAAAATTGAACAAAAAAAATTGAAAAATAGAACATTCACTGACTTTGAAGCGTTGGCGTTACAATGACTAATATATTTTACACAGTAATTAAATTTATTGTTTACATTTATATATTAATTATACGATTTACCCCAAAACTAACTCTGTCTCATAATAAACAATAATTAGTCATAATTATTTAATATCATTTAATGTTGTTGCGCGCCTAAGTTGACGTCAGGTACCTGGCACTAGCGCCATCTAGTGTCGGGGAAAAGATCGAGGAGGGCTTCCTAGAAAATGTCAATCTTGACTTTACTTGACTTGACGAACAGAAGAATTAAGCTTTCTAGAAGGCCCACACTCGAACTTTCTGCGTCTGGTCGGTCGGCACCCGTATCTACGGGAATATTCTGGATGTTTCGGTGTAAAAGTGTATTTAAACCCACTGCATGCCGCGATCGGGGCAGAATTGAATTTGGCGAGACAAGCGAAGCTTCGGAGCAAAATAATGTGAATCAGTGTGATTAATTATTAGTGTCTTTTAAGTTTTAACTGGTGTTCGGTAATAAAAGTGTTAATTTTGCTTTAGCTCGTAACAATAGGTGTTAGAAGTGTGATGAAATCATGCCGATTTTACCTAAGTAGGAAACGGAGGGTGTCCGTACCCGAAGTTAACTCCAGCAGGAGACGCACCAAAGAAGATTTGGTGGTGCAACGCCGCAGACGTCGGAGGGCCAGCCACCGGCTTCAGGCCCATCAGTAGCTCCTACATCTGCAGCACCCGACTTAGGTACTCTGATGGTGATGCTGCAGGAACAGGCTCGCCGACAGGATGAATAGGGCCGTCGGTTGGAAGAGCAGCTGCGGGGCGGAAAGGATAAACAGGCCCGGCGACAAAAGGAACAGGCCCATCGGTTGGAAGAGCAGATGCTCTTCATGAAGGACCTTCACGCTACCTTCAGAAAAGAGATACGGGAGGTGAAGGATAAGGTTGCTCAACGTGACAACCGCCTGTCGGAAGCTAAAATCCGAATCGATCAAGTTAACAATCGGCTTGACAACGTAATGGCTGACACGAAGAAATCACTGGACGAACTCAATCAAACCTGAAGATGGAACAACAACTCCCGTAGTAGCTACAACACCTTCGCTACGTGGGTTCAAGGTGCCACCGTTCGACGGGACTTCTTCCTGGTCAGCCTACAAAATCCATTTCAAGGCTGTTATGAAGGCGAACGGCTGGAATAAAAGTAAGGCCATGACTGCTCTCACACTAGGTCTGCGCGACCGTCTGAACGATGTTACGAAGAAGTACATCTATCCCTTACCAAGAATTGATGACATGCTGGACATGCTTACAGGAGTAAAGTGGTTTAGCACGCTGGATCTAGAAAGTAAGTACAAGGAGATAACCGCGTTCTCGACGGAAAAGGGTCTGTGACAGTTTAAAGTAATGCCGTTTGGATTGTGGAATGCTCCAGCAACGTTTGAAAGGCTGACGGAGCTTGTACTTACCGGGCTAATTGGCGATGCCTGTCTGGTCTACTTGGATGAAATCATCATCGTGGGCCGTACGTTTGAGGAACACCTTCAAAACCTGGAACACGTGCTCATGAAGATTCATAGTGCCAACCTCAATTGAGTCCGAAGAAATGTTCACTATTCAAACGGCAAGTCAACTTCTTGGGGTATCTAGTGTCGGAAGAAGGTATCCGCACGGATCCGGAGAAAATCGCCGCTGTCAAAGATTGGCCGGTTCCAAAAGACAAGACGCAGGTTAGAGCATTTTTGGGGTTGTGCTTCTATTATCGGCGATTTTTGAAGAACTTTGCAGATATAGCCAAACCTCTGCACAAGCTAACCGAGGAGAAGTGACATTTCTGCTGGGATGAAAGTTACAATATCGCATTCCAGGAGCTTAAGGACCGTCTGTGCAAAACACCTATTTTGGGATACCCTGATGCAAGCAAAGAATTTATAGTTGACAGTTGACCTATATGTAGGACTTGGCGGTGTGTTGTCTCAACGGAATGGTGACCAAGAGGTCGTGATAGCGTACTTCAGCAAATCGTTTTCAAAACCGGAAAGGAACTATTGTGTCACAAGACGCGAGTTGCTAGCTGTGGTAAAGTCGTTGCAGTATTTTAGCAAATATCTTCTGGGGCGGAAATTTCACTTACTAACTGACCATGCTGTTTTATAATGGCTATTGAAGTTTAAAAATTTAAAAGAACTAGTTGCTAGGTAGATTGAACTACTGCAGGAATACGAATTTGAGATCGAACATTTTAGCGGGAAATCTCAAGGCAACGAAGATGCATTGTCAAGAAGACCTTGTCCTGAAGATTTAAAACATTGTACTAAGCAAGAGAGTAAGGAAGTGGTATCCGTGAGGATGCTCAGGACAGACCGCCTCTGGCAACGAGTGGAAGGACAGCTTACAACATGCACAGCACGAAGATCCGGACATCAAGCCAGTGCTCCCAAGCCCAAGTGGAGCGACTTCTCTGTGATAAGTTCGACCACTAAAAGCTATTGGGCCCAATGGGACAGCTTGCTGCTTCAGGATGGAGTTCTGTGCCGTAAACGGGAAAATTTTCGAGGAGACAGCTGTCATTTGCAAAATAAATGGTTGTCCCTAAAACTAAAGTACCGGATGTTCTACAGCTGTACCATAATGATTGTTCAGGAGGCCATCTGGGAGTTAAACGAACTCTACTAAAGATCCGGGAACGGTTTCACTGGGTCCACTGTCAAAACGATGTCGAGGACTGGTGTCGCAAATGTACAAGTTGTGCGGCTGTGAAGGGACCTCAGACTCGTAGTAGAAGTGCATTGAAGTTGTATAATGTTGGTGAACCATCGGAGAGAATAGCCATTAACGTGGCGGGGCCGTTTCCGGAGAGTGAAAGCGGTAACAAGTATTTCATGGTTGTGATGGATTACTTTATTAAGTGGCCAAAAATCTTCGCTATTCCAAATCAAGAAGCTTCAACAGTTGCAGATAAACTAGTTCATGAAGTCTTCTGTCGTTTTGGAGTACCTTTAGAGATTCACAGCGATCAAGTAAGGAATTTTGAGACTCAGTTATTCCAAGAAACTTGCCGAGTTATGGGTACTCATAAAACAATAACGCCTACTTATCACCCGCAATCTGATGGAATGGTAGAACGATTTAATCAGACATTGGAAAGTTACCTAGCAAAAGTTGTAGACAATCCGCAACAGGATTGGGACAAGCACATACAACCGTTTTTGTTGTCATATCGAAGCGCTGTTCATGAAAGTACATCAGTGTCACCAGCTTTCGCAAACTTTGGAAGAGAATTACGGCTGCCTGCAGACCTGATCACCGGGATACCACCTGATGACCCACGCAGTATAACCGATTATGCAAATGACTTGCGGAACAAAATGAATGACATTTATTAGCACGTCAGACAATCGGGCCAGCAAATGACTGAAAAGATGAAAACCCGGTATGACCGGAAAATGAACAACAAAGAGTTCGATGAAGGTTCACTAGTGTGGTTGCACAATCCAGTCCGCAGCAAAGGGAAATCTCCTAAGCTTCAAGCTAAATGGGACGGCCCGTACCGGATTATGAATGAAATGCGCAAGAGGGACTTCTAAGATCGTCTATGTGGATTGCCTGAATAGTAATGATAATTCTCCATCATTACGACGCTTAACAGGTAGATCGGAGATCGCAGTATTAATCATTCCACTTTGTCTCTCCGCAATCGGTCTGATATATGTATGTGTGCAAAAATTGTACCGCCATATGTCTGAGAGTATATCATATAAATACTTGCAATTTCACGGAGCTATAAATCTTTACACCAGAACTTAAAAGTGTATGCATATCTAATCGTCGCCAGAAATATGTTTCGGGGTTTTTTGTAGACTACAAGAAATTTTTCGGAGTGAACTATTAGGAACACTTTGAGACAGAATGACTGAATGCGGAAAATTCACGGCAAATTTTCGGTATAGTAATATAGTAGTTTGTGTAAAGTAATAATTTATCATAATCACGTTCATAGTAAAGAAGCTGAAGTTCATACAAAAAATTGGAGATAATTTTTTCTCAAAAGTATTTCAGCGAGATTAAAATCAACATAAGCTCAGTTTTATCAAAAATCAACATAAACTGAGTTTATTCTCAAATATAAAATGATGAATCTATTTAAACGGTTCACCAAAAGATATTTGAATTGCTTTTGTAATAAAAGTCAAGCATACAACATAAAAACGTAGGTAAAACTGTTCCGTATCTCTAAACTTTATACTCATTATAAAAAATATAAGTGAATTTTTAATTTATTTAACAATATATCATTTTTACTTATTTTAGAATGTAAAATTATATCTAGAGCTTGATAGCTCAGCAGCAAAACGCTCTCCGTCAGTATCACAGTTTCGGTACCCACCGGCACCAATAAAAATACAATTTTAAGTGCTGACCTAAAACTTGCTCGTGCAAGCTCGTGCGTACTGTATGTCTGTGAAATAAAAAAAATATTTCATTTGACAGCGCGTCGAACCTTTTCTTGCCCTAAAACCTGCTTATTTATATGAGACCTGTGACTAGTAGCGTGATATACGAATATATAGGCTGCAACTTTAAATTCATTCAGGCATTCTCTGTCTACGAGAGAAGAGTTTGACAACTGTCGTATATTTTAACCAAATATTTTAATTAGAATATATTTATATTTTATTCCTGAAATTCCTAAAAATAACGTTTTATGTAAATAATATATTTCAATATTAATGAATATGTGATAATATATTTACAAGTTCGTTTCCCTGAAGTGATGACACGAAATGACGATGGCCGAATACACCAAGATTATATTTTATTTTGCAACATTAATGCCAGGGAGACCTTTAAAGAAATATTAAAAGAGAAAATAGAACAACGTCAAAATAACGAAATCAATGCTCACTACACTTCTACTGATCCCAAGAAAACCACGAATGCCGCGTTTTTATTGAGATGTTTGAGCGTTTTATTGAGATTGTCACCAAAAGAAGCTTTGAAACCATCAACTGTAAGCGGTTATAGTTGTAGGTCACTTCAAGATGCAACGCCTGGTGATTCATCGTACACAATATTAATATTAGATTGCTTTAAGGCGATAAACAAAGCTCGAGAACTAGGTTTTTCTTTTAATTTTCAAGATTTTGATTTTTACTAAATTATAAACTTTTGAGTGCTGTAGATATATTTTTAAATCTTTATTTTTTTTACATTTTCTATGAATATTATCGCTCCAATACATTCACAGCCGGATTTCCTACGATGTCAAAATTGTACCGACGGTAGGCTGTTTAAAGGTAAAAAGGGATTAAATATACACATTAAACGATGCCATAGTAAAAATATTTCGGCTTCACAGCCTACCGTAGAAATTCATGACTCTTCTGATAATATACCTAATGACACAAATTCTTCACTTTTTTCGAAACAATTATACAATTTGTATAGTAACGTACCAGTGGTTAAAAGAATTCCAAGAGGCGCGAGGATGCAACTTGCTAAAGCTTTATCATTAACCATTCAAAATTGTCTAACGAATTGTGAAAAAAGTTGGCAAAAATTATTTACATTCGCGTATTCCCACTTTCATTTTAGTAAAACAATAAATAAATCAATTACGTCTCAACTAAAAGAAAATTCTTTTCAAAATTTGAATTACCCGATTAATACTCATTTTCCTCGACCTTATCCTAAATTTGATTTAAAAAAAAGTAGTTGAATCAAAAGTAATGGACGGCGACTTAAAAAATGCATCCCGTATTCTATTCTCAGATGACATCCTCGCTCCTCGTAATGTCGAAACTCTTGAAGGCCTTCGTCAGAAACATCCTTCGGTCAATCCTTCCCAGAATTTACCGCTGCCTCCTAATACTTCTATGCAACCATTACAAGTTTCCGAAAAAGACACTTTAGACG
The DNA here is from genome assembly GCA_907164705.1 of Parnassius apollo. Lineage (NCBI taxonomy): Eukaryota > Metazoa > Arthropoda > Insecta > Lepidoptera > Papilionidae > Parnassius > Parnassius apollo. Next base: position 4,249,148 of record CAJQZP010000049.1, read on the forward strand.
CAATATTGTCATTTTCGAATGGCTCTGCCGGCGGCATTGACGGGATTACGCCTCAGCATCTCAAAGACCTTGTAAGCGTATCTGCCGGTGACGCCGGTAGGGTACTTCTTAATGACATAACAAAATTATGTAATTTTATGCTTTCTGGTAACGTCAATCCCAATTTCATTCCCTACTTATATGGGGCAAGATTGTGTGCCTTCAAAAAAAAGGATAACGGTATCCGTCCTATTGCTGTTGGTTCTACATTTCGACGCTTAACTTCAAAATTAGCTTGCAGGCACATAATCTCAAACCTTAAGACAAAATTTCAACCTACTCAACTAGGCTTTGGCACCAAAGGTGGCTGTGAGGCGGCGGTACATTCGGTGCGTACTTTCTTAACTAATTCCGATGCAGATGTTCTTCTGAAGGTTGATCTTAGAAATGCTTTCAACTCTATTGATAGGATAACCCTGCTGAAAGAAGTGGCTAACAATACCCCCGAAATATATCATTACGTTTGGCAATGTTACAGTCAAAATTCAAACTTGTTTTATCAAAACCATATTATTGAGTCTGCTGTCGGTGTTCAGCAGGGTGATCCATTAGGTCCAGCTCTTTTCAGTTTGGGAATTCAACCTATTATTTCAAATTTAAAATCCAAGCTGAATGTCTGGTATCTGGACGACGGTACACTGGGAGGTAAAGCAGATGACGTCCTCAATGATCTTACTCATATTTTTCAAAATTTTAAAAATATTGGTCTTGAACCAAATACAAATAAATGTGAAATATTTATTTCTAATAATTTATCTAATTCTAAAAGAGATACCTTAATTCAAAATTTCAATCAGATTTCTCCAGGAATAAAAACTGTCAATTCGGAATCGCTTTACCTGCTTGGTGCTCCGTTGTTTTTCGATAGTATTAAACCTGTTTTAAAAACAAAATTTGATCAATTTTTAAATCACGTTGATAAATTATATATTTTAAACCCCCATATTGCCCTTACTATTTTAAAATATTGTGTCCTTGTACCTACATTTACATACTTGTTACGCTCAAGTCCAGTCTGGAAATGTTCGGATATTTTAAAAGATATCGATAATAGTCTTAAAATTGCTTTAGAAAACATTCTAAATTTGAGATTAAATGCAATAGCCTGGAATCAAGCCACTTTACCTATCAAATTTGGTGGAATTGGTATAAGAAATATTTCTAGCGTCGCATTGCCTGCTTTCCTTGCTTCCGTGCATAGTGTTAATGACCTATGTAACACAATTTTAAATACTAAAGTAGACCTATGCTTTGCTGCGGAGGCAAAGCAAATATGGCTAACGCTCTGTCCCGGCGAAAATGTCCCACTGGAAGTTAACCAACAAAAACAGTGGGATATTCCGTTGGTACGGAGTGTCCACAAAAATTTATTTCAAAATTTCCATATTCAACAAGATCAGGCTCGCCTTCTAGCTGTTTCGACTAAGGAATCTAGCCACTGGTTACATGCTCTACCATCAAGTAATCTCGGCACATTGCTTGATGGGGAGAGCTTGCGCATCGCCGTAGGAATCCGGCTGGGAGTGGCTATTTGTCAACCTCACCAGTGCCCCTGTGGTAGCAGCGTCGATGAGTTTGGGCTCCACGGACTTTCATGCCAAAAAAGTGCAGGTAGGTTTTCCCGTCACGGTTCTTTGAACGAAATCATCCGAAGGGCTCTTGTCTCTATAAATATCCCCTCGGTTTTAGAGCCTTGCGGGATATTTAGAGACGATGGCAAGAGACCCGACGGTATGACTTTGGTCCCTTGGGAGAGAGGTAAAGCCCTAGTGTGGGATGCTACTTGCGTTGACACTTTGGCGGCCTCTCATCTCAAGGGTACCTGTTGTAGAGCCGGGGCGGCATCAGAGGCAGCCGAATTTAGTAAATGGCGCAAATATGAGTCTTTGAGAAATGACTACATATTTGTGCCATTTGCTGTAGAGACTATCGGTCCGTGGGGTCCACGTGCAATGAAGTTTCTAAAGGAACTGTATCCACGACTGGTCGTCGCTGCTGGTGATAAGAGGGCTGGTTCTTTCCTCGCTCAAAGGCTAAGTATAGCTATTCAGCGAGGAAACGCAGCCAGCGTTCTTGGCACTATACCACGGGGAGCAGGTCTTTTTGACGATTTAAATTTTTAGTTTTAGGTTTTCTATATTATAGTTTCTTCTTTTATATTGTATATATAATTAGTTTTAATTGTAAATATTATAATTTTAATTATTATTTTAGTTAAGTTATTTATTATAATGTTAAATATTATATTAATGAATATTACATTAAAGAAGTAAAATTGCTGAAGTGACAAAAAAAAAAAAAAAAAAAAAAAAAAAAAAAAAAAAAAAAAAAAAACTTTAAATTAATTTTAAAACGCCAATTAATTAAATAAAAATAAAAAGTTATTTAATTTTTTAAATATAGTATTTGATCTGTATTTGTATGTTTAATTATAGCATTGCTCCTTTCATCGAAGGTCATCTGGTTATTTATTTTTTCTTATCTATTTTTGTGAATTAATTATAAAAGCGTCTGTAAATATTAAACTTAAGTTTATCCGGCTAAACCTAGGTTTAGTTTCGTAGGCTCATGTTAAATTTCGTTTTGCTAAGTCATCTAGACTTAAGTTTAATCGCAAACTATCATCTAAAATGTAGACAAATATGATAATGTGAGATTATAAGAACAAATAAGTTAGGTGATTGAATTGTTTACTGTATTATATTCTATTCTTCTGATGATGCTTCGTGTAAAGTTGATATACTTATCGTATTATTGAACGTGTGTTTTCCTAGTGTACGTGTGGTAGGGATTAATAACTTTGAGTTAAATATTGGTTTTTTACATATGAAATTAGCGTTATGTCGTATTGACCACTTTGATCTGAAATATATCCTGTTTGGTTAAGAATTCCTAATTCAAATGTATAAGTTCATTAAGCTGGTACATGTAAATTAAAAAAAAAAAAACAGAAAACATTAATTCATTTGTTCTTTCCTCAGTATCTTTTTTTTGCGTCGCTTATAACCGCACCATGGAAAGCATGAAATATCGGTATATTTACAAGTATGAGTTCTACCGTGGCACCAGTGCTTCAAAAACAGCTCGTAGGATTAATGATGTGTACGGAGCTGGTATTGCAAAAGAAAACACGGTACGTTTTTGATTTCAAAGTTATCGTTCCGGAAATTTCGACCTTCAGAACCAACCCCGTGGAGGGCCGGAGACCAAAAAAGAAAATGAAGAATTAAAGGCTATTGTTGAATCAGATTCATCACAAAGTACTTCAGAGATAGCTGCAGGCTTCGGGATAAGTGATGAAACTGTATTAATCCACTTGAAGCAAATCAGGAAAGTAAAAAAAAACTTGAACGATGGGTACCATTAATTGGGTGAATCAAACTTGCAAACACGCGTCGACTGTTGTGTTACTTTGCTTAACCGACTCAATAATGAAGAGGTTTTAAATCGAGTCATTACTTGTGATGTAAAATTGATACTGTGCAATAATCAGAAGCGCTCGTCGCAGTGGCTTAACCCTGGAGACCCAACCAAATTCTGCCCTAAACGAAAATTGACTCAGAAAAAGTTATTTGTTAGTGTTTGGTGGACTAGCGCCGGTGTTGTTCTCTACAGCTTTCTTAAATCTGGCCAAACGATTACGGCAGATATCTATTGTCAGCAACTGCAAACCATGAAGGAATAACTAGCTGCTAAACAACCGAGATTGGTCAATCGCTCTAGGCCTCTGCTTCTTCACGACAACGCAGGACCAAATACTGCACAACAAACAACCACTAAGTTAGATAAGCTACAATTGAAATATCTGCGACATCCACCTTACTCCCCGAACCTTGCTTCGACAGATTACCATTTTGTCCGGAATTTGGACAACTTAAAAAAAATTCAACTCCGATGCGGCAGTCCAAACCGCCCTCAAAGAGTTTATTGATTCTCGCCCCCATAGTTTTTTTTAGTAAAGGGATCAGTGAAGTACCTATGAGATGGCAAAAGTGCGTAGATAACATCGGTGCATACTTTGATTAATTAAATATATTTTACAAAAAAAAATTACTTTATATTCCTCCCGTACAAAACGCTAATTTCATATGTAAGGGCCTATTAGAAGCAGTGATAGAGCACGTGATTATGAAAGGGACTAAGTACTTCCAAACTAGTTAAGACCATTTATTTTCAAGCGAGTCTTAGCTATTTATCAATATTTTTAATGTACTCGTATTTTTCCGAAAAGCAACACCTGATTATGTAAATTACATTATTATTTGTTAACGGATAACTTGTTGACTTAAAATAGAATAATAATAAGTAAATACGTAATTACTCCACTTTTAACTGCTTAAAAATTTATTACTAAATATAATGAAAACATAACAGGAAGCAAATATATAATTTGTTGAGTAGTCTCCAGTTAATAATTATTTTGATACATCTATCTGTTTCTCTTCATACCTTTATTGGTCTATTGTGACTAACTATTTGAATCATAACTGATTCAAATTTAACTAATATTAAAAAAATACTCACTCCCAATCTCCTCCTTCGCACGCTTACCTACCTGCACACAAACGTATATAAACTTATACTAATATAGACGCATTATATGATAATCATACATAAATAAGATAGCGCTTTAAAAGTTCATTGATCTTATGTTCATTTTATATTAATATTTTATTCTATTTCTTCAGCGGTTATTAATACTATTTACAATTTAAAGCGTTTTAAGTAAACTTTCTTGCTATTAAAAGAAATTTAATAGCGCAATTTTGTTAATAGTCTCTGAGCTAAAAAATCTAATATTTTACTTTTCTTCTCTAATAATTCGCAAAAATAGAATGTTACTTTTTTAAAATACAATATCTTTATTTTTTGCGTCAAGACTTTTTACGTTATCAATCCAGGAAACCTTAGAAACTACTTTCATGCATGAGAGAGCCACCACAGGGAATTAGACCATGGGAGGACCATGGTTACACAGAAACAAGTGAAAATAGCAGGTTATTATGAGTATAACGTCAAGAAAACTGCATACCCTTTTTACTGGTAAGGAGTCATCTTAAACATCAGGTTTTGCATTTCAATGCAGTTTTTAGAGAAGAAGCTGCCTAATGGTCTCAGCATCCGGGTTTTTCCGTTATCCAGATAACCAATTTCTAAAACTGGTTTCAGTTTCAGAAAATGTGGTTTAACTTGATTATGATTGCTTTTAATTGGTGTTTATTTAACATGGTAGAGCCATGCTGCTGTCATATTAGTAGTATAGTTGTAGCACGAATGGGTCGGCTCAACCGGGGAGGCACCACGCTCTCACAGAATACCAGCGTCAAATAGTAGCTTAATGCTGCTGTGTTTCGCATGGTGAGTGTAGAGAACCGGAGACCCTTTTTACTGGAAACGAGGCATTCCACCTATGTCCTCACGGGTGACAATGCATGTGCATTATGATTCGTAATCGAGGATATATGCAGATGTCTATGATCCATAGCAACCACTTACCATCAGGTGGACTGTGTGCTGGTTTGTCACCCTATCTTATAAAAAAATGTATAACTTAATCATATAATTTGATTGTTACCGTTCTCTTTTTTTTTTTTCAAATCAGAAACCATTACTTGCATAAAATTTTGGGGGGCGGGGGTAGGGGCAGATCGAAAAAATATAAGAATTCCTTTTATGACAGTGGAAAATACGAATTGAGCTCATGAATTCATTGTTTTCTTATAATCCACTCTGAGAAATGAGAGGAGGCTTGTGATTTGCAGTGAAATTTTCCTATAATGTATAAAATAACACATTTATGTAAGAGTTGCACAAACACAACACTGAACAGGTAAGGCGCATTGATTTGCTTAGTACAGGGAACTTCAAGGAAAGAGCTGACTCCTTTCTAAATGGCCGGCAACACACCTGCTTTTCCCCTGGTGTTGCGGTTGATCATGGGCGGCGGTAGTCACTTAACATCAGGTGAGCGGCATGCTCGTTTGCCCCCTCTTCTATAAAAAAGGGAAAAAACGCATTTACTCTCATTTCATTACGACCCTATTCTGTACTAAATTAGTTTTTATTATTTGCATCGTTTGTGAACGAAATATTTATCGCTTACCTGAAATTTATGTAATTTTTTACACTTACAAATGACGTTTTTAGAATGTCTCTTTTACTTTGTCAGATTTTACTCATTCAAATTATTTTACGAAATAGAGCCATGTTACAGCTATATAATTGTACTACCTAATTAGTCGATTCGATCAGGCTCTCTTATAATACCAGCATATAATATTTGTGTTTATATGTGTGTGTGTTTGTGTCTACTGAATAGAATATTTCGGCGCGTCTTTAAAATACCGGTTGAATCGAAAGTGTGCGAGAGGTTTCGTTACTCTAGCGGAGCATTACGTTGATGGTGGAGAGGTGGAATTGAGGGAATATAGAAAAACCCCAATTCGTTTGTGCAATATAAAGTTCACTGTAGGCACCGTGCGCGAAAGATTCTGTTTAAGTGCGACGTGAAAGAAGGACAAACTTTTGCAACATAATCCATTTTCCCACGGGAATGAGGCTGTAGAGTGACATAGGCTACTTTATTCCGCGGAAGAACATCTCATTCCCGTGGGAAAATAGATTATGTTGCAAAAGTTTGTCCTTCTTTCACGTCGCAACAGAGCGTCGGCATGGCATGATTTTTTGTATGGGGATAGTTCGGTGGCTGTAGAGTGACATAGGCTACTTTTTTCAGCGGAAAAACATATCATTCCCGTGGTAAAATCGAATAAGTTGCAAAATTAAATTCAGCTAGGTGGCGCCACCGTGATTCTACAAGACGGACGACGGTACGATGGACGAACACAGAAGGTCAGAATATCTGGATTATTATGACTTTTTACCAAAATTAAGATAAAAAAATGTATGGATCTGTATTTTTCCACGCAAGACCGAGAAGAGAGCGATAAAAAACATAAAATTTAACATCTGATTTTCTTCAAACGTTTGGTGCATTGTAATTCACAGAATAGTCGATAACCTCGCAGACGATATTAAGTAATCCGTTGATGCTCTGCCTACCCCGCAAAGGTTACAGGCGTGATTATAAGTATAGATCAGAAATACTATCACCACCTGTCACGCTTTCACCCTTAACTATTACTTAAATATGGTAGAAACAGTTCTTAGCAAGCCTTATTAATAAGCCTTAGTAATATTTATTGAACGGAAATGAATACAGTTCTTATATGTGGTTATGAATAAATCGGTGTTACAATAAGAAAAATTGTGCAAAATTTAAGAAAAATATTTCTGAGAGTTTTTATTAAATAACGTATACATAGTTTAAATTTATTCCGCTAGATGTCGTTACTAGGTATTTAAAACGCGGTAACGAAATGTTTCCTGACATGTACTTAACTCCCGCCGTTGATCCGCGCATCAACTTATAGTGTATACGGTACCTATACGCTTAAATTGTTTCTATTTCGTAGCTTATTCGACTACCTGCTTTAGATTTCGTTTGTTTGTTATTTGCTTTGTGATTTTGTTAAGGTTGAATGGATTTATATTGGCTTTCATTTTCGGATTTGTGTATTTTCTTGGATAGGAAAATCTGTGATCATAAAAGTAATAATAATATCTTACCTTGCAAGCAATGTATCAAATTTGGTTTTTGGAATATTTTGTATTTCTACAGTGATCGATATTTTTCATCATGAGCCGTTGTAAACAAACGATACAATAACTCACTCACGACGGCGAGGCCGGAGTGAGTCAGTGTATCCGTATTCAGTAATTTATACAAGGCTGCTCAAGACAGAAAATTTCGGATTTTCTCAGCTGCAAAAATTAAATATAACTAAACAAAACAAAATTAAACAGCCATTTGCATTTCGTGGCTTCTAACGTTATATATGAAGAGATTAAGAAATAGATAAATTGACCAATTGATATTTTCAAAAGTTATCGTGTTTACCCCTCCATGCGAACTGGATATATCTACACCATAAGCCACTAAAACCACTTTTATAATGTAAAAATAGTAATTAATCGAATAAAAAAAGTTCAACAATCATTTATATTTTGACTATGTTATTTTTACATCACTTTTAAATTCAACATGATTGTTAAATACGATTTCATGCGACAAAACGTTTGATTTTCAGGCGTTAGTAGTAATATACCTACATACCACAATATACAAAATATACCTATGTGCTTTATGTTTAAGGCATACAATACTGGTAGTATTAATAAAATAAATATTAAAAATAATTAATTATGTTTTATATAATTAATAAAGTACTTTACTAATTTGTTAACTGTCCCTTTCCTAAACGTTTTACAAAATTAAATTAAAATATACACGTGTTAATATAAGTACCCTTTTAGAGAACAGAATGATAAATGAACGGACAAGGGTTGATACATTCATTATACTACACGCTCAAAGGCTTTTAAGTTGACAGATGTGCATTTTACATAGAACAATATATTATTTATTACATAACTTTTTTTAATATAATTTAACTTATTAACGTATTTTGATGACGATGTAAAATAAGCCGTCCACCTATATCGTCCTGTGGGTGTCGTAAGATGCAAGAGGCGACCCCTCTGGTCGCCTCTTGCATCTTATCTCAAGGCGAGAAAAACCAACTGATAACGGTATAATAATATCGCATATTACGCTGTATATAAATATTCAGATCCGTGACGGGTAGCAGCGAAAACTTACCCGACGTCTTGTACTGCGATCGTCAATCTGCCAACAAATTTAGCGAATTCTCTTTACTAGGGGGGAAGCCATCACTAGACTTTAACGAAATAATGAAGAAGATTTTTCCTAGGCTTAAAATGTAAGAACTTATTCGTCTTTCAATTAAAATACGAATCTGCAAAAGTATTTTATTTGCACTTTTTTCGAGACGGTATTGACGTCTAAATTACAGATCCCTTCATTCAATTACGTAAGGGGGCCGTTTTTATTCCATTTACATTGAATAAGCCCATATCACTGGACAAATCCTTAATAGTATTAATGACATTCAGCGTTACGCACATATTTTATGGTAATCGAAAAATGCTGTACTGTACAGTCTCTTTCGTATTCTATTCTTTCCCCTGATAATTTTGTCGATGAACTAAATCCAGACCATTTTCGCTTTCCCATTATATTAATGTGCATATTAATGTACAATTTTTTAAAAAATTACATTTATTAAAGCAGTATATAAGGAATAACGGACTTGTAAACGTGCCGTGTTGTGGCAGTATAAGATAATCCACTACCCCATATTATCAAAGGTTTCGTAAAGAACCGACATAGTGAAATGAAACAATAGAGCAGTATCTTCCAACTGATGACTTAGAATTCGGAGTTCAGCAGTAGACTCTTGATAGACTGCATAAAGATATGAACGAAACATAATTTTGTGATTTTTATCTACTTATATATACCTCATATTATAATATTTTGTGAGATTCCAAATTAGATAGCTGATTAATGGCGAAAAAGCTATCAAAAATCTCTAAATTTAAAGTTAAAAACTGATGGTAAGTTACAAAACGCATATCTTTATATTGCCTTCCTAACGTGATCATGGTAGGAAAATAGTTTAAGTAATTGTTTGCAGTTAGTATCTTTGAAAAGACCAGCCGGATACTATGGCTGTTAGTAGAAATGTAAAATAGGTGTTAATTTTTTTAAACTCATGTAAAATAACACTTACATTGCCTTTCTTAAAATAAGATTTTTAATAAAAAAGTAGAAGCCGAATTCAAACAACTAAAAAGAATAAAATAATTTCACATTCTGTAGTCCGTGCCAAAAGAATTCAAAAGGCCCCGAATTATTTTACTTTTTATTAAAAGTCTAATTTTGACGCTCTTGAGTAGAATAAGGAATAGCAATAGCTCGTATGTTGTAGTCTAGTTACATTTAAATTTCAATTTTTGGGATTACACAAAATCTAACGAGCAAAGTTGATTCAAAATCACAAGAAATTTAATGACCATAGAACTCTATCAATCAGTCAAACCGTATGAAAAGATATTAGTATATAATATATGCGCGGGAAAAGTCAGAATAATTTTCTGGGACCACAAAATTTGAATATTTGATAAGAATTCGATTTTTGAAATTAGAGGTGATAACAATTACTTTTTGAAAATCGTTGACTTTCATAGCGGGAAGTAAAAAAAAACTTAAATTCGAATTGAGATCCTCCTATTTTCGAAGACGGCTTAGCAATGATTATAGTTTTAACCGAATGGACAAAGTATGGATTTCTGTTTTAGATGCGTGTTTTTATGAATGTTCGCCGTTTTCGTAGCGACGGCTGAACGATTTATTTATATTTAATCAAATAAGTAATAATACTTCAGGGTTGGTTCCATATACATTTGAACCCACCTAATCAACGGTCCACTCAAAGGAAAATATTAAAATTGCAAAACATTAACTTTTTATATAAAGTGAATATCGTTTCTGAAGTCGGTCATTATGTCTTAACACCTACTTCAAAAGTATTTTCGTAGAAATAATTTTATTCCTTTTTAGTTATAAGTTGGCTTAACTTTTCATTAAAGGATTTGACATTGGAGAAGTGAAATATCTACTTATTTGATAAAATATAATAAAATATTCGTCATTTTACAATGTTAATCCTTTTTAGCCCTCTCCATTTAAATAATAAAAATGTTTTCTTATAAAGTGGACCTGTCATGCTAAAAAAATGTCTCTGGCTAACGCATAATTGAGCCTTCTTTTTAAGAATCACGTCAAAAGTCATGACAGACTTTTTCTTGACTTCTATCTTTACGCCTTCAAAAATAGCCTGTTTCATATAGACGATTTAACTTAAACTACTTATTCTCAACTTGTATAAAGTGCAATATATAGATATAATTCAATATTAATAATAACTGCTTCTGAAATACAAGCTCATAAAGCTAAGATTTACCAAAATTCTGTTTGAATTACATACAGAAAGCGGTAATTTTAAACATAATATTATATAATTAAATAATATAAAAATACGTTTATTCTTGATAGAGCCACGCTACAGCTATTTTAGTTGTAGCACGAATGGGTTAGCTTGATGTTCTCACAGAATATCAGCGTATCAGCAGCGTATCAACAGTATCAGCAGCTTCAGGCTGCTGTGTTTGGTATGGTAAGTGTAGAGAACCTGAGAATATTTTTAATGGAAACGATGCTTTCTATCTTCCTTAGGGACGGCAACGAATCTGCAATATGATTCTCGAGGATAGATATAGTTGTCCACTGATATCTATCCACAGTATCCATTTAACATCAGGTGGAATGTGTGCTCATTTGTCACCGTTATTCTCCAAAAATAAAGTCGTTACATTTGTTTTTCAGACAGAAGAGGATAGTTTAACAATTTTTAACTAATACTTTATACGATAACAAAATAATATTATATTACAATTGGTTGTAATCCGCATATTTGAAGTTTCCGGTTTACATACCGAGATCTTAAAGAAAAATCAGATTATGATTCTCGACTATGAATTGAATGATAATTTTCTAAGACTGTTTATGCTTGCCATAACCAAAAGTAAAATTACTGAAATAAAAAATGGCGCTGATGATTTTTTAATAAGAAGTTGAGAAGAATGAATATGGTTACCATTAGAATGCGATCACTAATATTTAACTATTATATTTGTTAAAATATTTTTTCTATGTCTTATTCTTATTTCTAATAATAGTTATAATACATTAATGTATAATTATTATTTATTAGAATAAAGTCGATTACAGTAAAATATCTCTTTCTGTTTTCTTTGCGCTTTATTTTTAAATCTAAAATATTAAAATAAAAAGTTTAGTCTATGTGTGAAATATTAATTTTTTTTGTCTAATCATTATAGCTTATTTTTAATATTTTTAAATACAATATTAAATATGGTATTATAATAAATTGATTGCCCAACTCTAACTCTTTATTTTACTTCAAAGAGCATATTCTTTTTTACGTTTTAATAAACGTATAAAATCTATCTACAAAAGTTATAAATATAAAATAAATAGCTACTTAAAATAAATATGTTATAATATTATTATTCTTATTTAGCCCATGAGGGGAGATTAGGATTACATACTGGTAAAAAATTAAAACTGTTATTTTTTCTTGCAATCAACATACTAAGTTCAACTGTTTCAATTTTCAAGAAAAAATATTAAAAATTAGATGCAGTTTGTTTTTGATAACTATTGATATATAATTTAATTTACATGCTCACCTGAAAGTAAATCCTCCTCCAAAAAATCCTTCAAAGAAATATTTTACTAAATTACACTGTCAAAATTCACTATTATAATGTATTATTACTTAACACTGTCACTTAAAACTTTATTAAATTATGCTTCCTTTACAGTTATTCACAATCACGTATTGTAAAAAATATAAAAAGATGTCATTATACTCAACACTGTCAAGTAAAATTTATATTAAACATTTGCCTTTATAAATCACACGGTGTCTCACTTATTATAACACGATACTTTTATAGGAAATAAATTCAAAGAATACATCCATTTATAACGGCCATCCGTGAGCAACTAACGTACACAGCATTGCCAGGGATGAATTCGCACGTGTCTGTGTGTATCACCCTATCCGTGAAAGTCGTCTATACAAATGTCTTATTAGTGTGAGTGATTTCAGATGCTTGTGTCAGTGATTTTGGACGATTCTGCGCCATCCTGATAGTCCAAGATTACAGATGTGTAGGTCGCCAATCACCTCGTGTTATTCATGTGTGAGTTCACGGTATAACCGGGAAAAACGTAGCGTCTGTGCATGTAACGCGCATGCTCGAATATGTATAAATTAGTAGAATTGTTATCCACTTTCTTAAAATTGTATGTTATAGCGTGGACATTGACAGAATTATTTTGACTTAACCACAAACCATATACAAACAAAAACCTAGGCAACATTGAATAAAGGAAAACTTATGTTGATTTTTTTAAACTATTATTGTAGGAATTTGTTAATTTGTATCTTAAAATTCCATGAATTTTTATTTAATTCTTACTACAATACTAATTTAGACGTGGTAGAGTCACCTTGCAGTTATATTATGGTTGTAGCACGAATGGTACGACTCGAACGGGGTACGACCACGCTCTCAAAGAATACCAGCGTTAAATAGCCTCTAAATGCTGCTCGGTTTCGTATGCTGAGTGTAGAGAACCAGAGAACCTTTTTACTGGAAACGATTTCGATCTTAGCATCAGGGGTGATAATGCATCTGAATCTTGTTTCTTAATCGAGGATAAATTTAGAATGTCTTTGGGCCACAGCATTCACTTACCATCAGGTGGACTGTGTGCTAATTTGTCACCCTTATTCAATAAAAAACAACAATTTTTTAGCTTTCATAATTTACCTACTTTTCACTTACGAAGTTTATGTAAGTGCTCTCGCTTTTGTCTTAGCAAGGATGTAGCTTTATCTTTATCGCTACCGAGCATCGAGTGGTATTATGAGACAAAACCTCTTGACAGTTTTGAGAACAACCTTCGCCAACACTGTAAACCATAAGCGATCGTAGATTGTCTCCAAGCAAAATTTGTTACACTTATCTACTTCTTCTTTCAGTCTTATAATACTTTTCTTAATAGTGTTTTACTTCCTTTGTCATTAAATAAGATATTTATAATAAGAACGAAATTCCGAAAATGTAATAAAAAGATATCCATTTTGTTAGTAATACTTTCAAACTTTATAATAATAATAATAAATATTATTATTAATAATAATAAAAGTAAGAATTGCGTATGACGAGAACCTCGTAAAAGCCGAAAAAGATAAGAAAAAAAAATTGTCTGGTCCTGGCTCACGAGGTGAACGACGTGTGTTGGTCTGCCGACCGAAATTATTCCTGTAGTCGTTTCTGCAAACGGGCAAATCCCAGTGAGCCTCTCGGGTCATCTGAGGTGGCTTCGTGACGGACTGCTTCGGGCTCAAATGCAGAAGGCGGTGCTCCTCGATACAGCCTGCAGCGTCTACCGATTTCTTTCCCTTTCTCCCTAACCCTCGGCCGTTTGGTATCCCCTGCCGAAGGCTTCCATCTGGTTGGGTTTTTATTTATTTATGTTAGTATATTAAATATATATTTCTGTATATTTATCATTTCCTTTTATATATTTATTCAGCCTAACCAGAAGAGAATACTCTATTTATACCCAATAATATGTTATAATAATAATATATTTTTGTTAATAAGAAATATGGTACAAAGATGTTCGTATAAAATAATAAAGTATCATATATTTGCCCAGTATTCGTATATGAAAACTTATGGTTAGAAAATACAATAATTAAGTTAAATTCAAAGTTAAATTAACGTGCATCAGTTTACACTTTTAATATTAATCCTTTAAAACATGATCAAAGAAGAAACAGCGTCGAACAGTCAATAGAAACGTTTTTTTTATTTTCAATAGTTCGTGTACTGAATATATAAAATTGTTTTTCAAAAATCCACTTTAATAATTTAGTGGAAGGCTGTACATAACTATTTTTTCTTCATTGGTAATAGCCTGTCACTTAATGAAATTTAGTTTTATGAATGAATATCAAAAAGGTTTAGAGAATTGAGTCGTATATTATTTATTTTATATTACATGAACTTATAAAGTTCCAAAAAAAATAATAATAAACAAAAATTGCTTCAAAATAAAGCATTTCATTAATGCTGTAAATTGAACAGTAAAATCAAATATTACATAAGAAGCTATAAAAAAATTACTGAAATTGATTAGGGTTATGCCTTATTGTTTTTTTTTGTTTTACACGACCTTGCCTATTTGCTTGTTTTGTTTTTAATACAAGTCAAGGTAACAAACAAGCACACAATCATACTGATGGCAAGTGGAAGCGATGAGCCAAGACCCATTTAGTCACCGCTTACCTCCACATGAAAATGCTGTCAAGCACTGACTTAATAAAAGTAAAATGACACCTACCTAGACCCTGAACCACCTAATATGCAATTTTAACCACGAGTATTAAGACAAGTTGTCATGTTGCTAGTAGAAAAAATATCTAGTCAATATCCTGATACGATGTATTTTTGTACCCACACAATTCTTGTAGTTAAGCCGATATATTTGCGCTGCAACGTGATTCTACCACGTATTATTTAATGTTGTTTGAAATTTTGTAGAAAAAATAACAAAGAAATGCTTAGTTATGATATATTTTATTTCTTTCATTTATTTAACTGCTATTCATGACATTAAGCTTCGCAGACATAATCTCAAAACTTATAACATAAGCAAATGATGGCAATCTGCTCTCTTAAGAGCTCGGGGTTCTAACAACCTTAAAAGGTATTGTTTACACAAGTGGATCAGTTTGCGTCAAAAGCGTATTTAAATTCGTTATTACGTCTTGTTATTTCAAAAACTTTCCATAAATTTATTATCAACGGTTCCACTCAAATATTAACAATAAATATAGCTTCATTTGATGAATCTGCCCCATTTCTTCACGTAAATATCGTAATGTCGACCATATCAGTACGCCTGATGATGCCTAAATCTATCCTCGATTAAGACTCAAAACGCGGCGCACTGCCACTACTATGAACTTAGGTGGAATGCCTGATTTCCACTTAAAAGTGTCTCCGGTCCTCTACACCCACCATACGAAACGTAATAGCATTAAGTTCCATTTTCACACAGGTGTACTTTGTGAGCACAGTTGTTCTCAAGTCGAGCTTTATAGTTTGGCAGATATTCAATAAATTATAATTAAAATTCGTACACTCCCTTCCACGTACTCGGCTAGGGAGAAAAACGTCGTGAGGATACTGTGTTCGAGAAGGTATGTAAAAAAAGGCATGTGACGTTTGCCAAGACACACTGTATGTAAGTATTATCATATTGACGGCGGGCACTTCAATAATCTAAAATCCACAGAACACCTAATATAGCGGAAATTAGGTGTTCTGTGCTAAAACCCATTCAAAAAACGGAATGTAGGCTCTAACATTATTTTACTTTTAATAATATTAAAAAATTAATTTACAATAGTTTAGTTTTAAATTATAGAAAACATTTTAATAAATCACTAGTTATTTTGTATGTGTATTCGTAGTTTTGAATTTCAATATTGGAGAAAATAGGATAGCGTGTTAAACGCCAGTTTACTGAGCGAGCGTGTAATTATCGCCAACGCTAGCCAGTTTTCGGCAACCTGCCTAATAAAGGAGGCATGTTGCAGTTGATTAGAACTAATTTTGCGGAACAGATTTGTTATCGTAATTATATGGAATGCAATAGTATAGAATTGTATTTCATAATGCTTTACAATTATCACTTTTCCATCGTCATATTATAACATTGCAATGTTGTTTTATTATGTAAAATATCTTACATTTAAAGTAAAGTAACCTTACAATTTATTTATATATCTGGAAATATTAATAGTGTTAGCTATATTAGTGTTCACTATTAATAGGGTCCCCTAATACAGATACTGACGTACTTAAAAGGAGAGCCCAGTCTAGTAATGTATTTAAATTTAAGATACCGAATAAAGAATTTTGCGGTAGATAGCAAGGATGTTAAAGTCGAGTAAATATTTTCATGCAAGATGCGTTCATCAGTTTTATGTCTTTGACATAAGCTTTGTGACTATTATTTATCGTAGAGTAAGAAGTATAATTTATAGTATATAGATATAGGTTTATTCCCTTTAAGTCTACACTCAATCATAACCATCACATCAATCGTAAAATTAAAGTGACTAAGAGTCATAATAAAGTCATCAATGTTACTGTAAATGCTTTTAATTTTCAGAGATCAGTGTTTTTTATATATAAATATTTTGTAATATTCTAAACTTCAGATACCGATTGTACAATTTCTGCATTGTCTATTTCCTTCATACGAGTAGATGTAAGGACACTATTCATTATAGTCGTGTTGTGTTCCCAAGTCAATATAAAAAAAAAAAAAAAAAAAAAAAAAAAAAAAATATATATATATATATATATAAATATATATATATATATATATATGCACAGAATGATTTTTTACCGTTTGAAAAAATATGGTGTAACAGGTGAACGTAATAGAAGCCTATGGCACTGATATTTTACAATTATTTTTTATTTTACATTAACATATTATGAAATTGATCTATTAATAAATACTGCTAATTAATGTGTATGGTTTAAAATCTATACAAATGTTTTGCTTTCTTTCAAATTAGAACTATGGGTTAATATGAGAATAATTAAAAATGTATATATTTTAAAGCATAGTCAATATTAAGTAAAGGGTTGTTTAGTGATTGTGATTGTATTACAGGTAGTATTTTATTATTATATTTACGTTTAATGTGTGTATGTGTTAGTAAAAATGTGTAAGGAGTTGACATAATAATTATAATTAAGAACATAAAAAGAACATTCGATACATCAACTTTTAATACATATAGCTGATGTGAAGAACCGACGCTCCGGGAAGTCTGCAGTCTGTAAACACGTACAGGATCGCCCCCGTCACTACATCAGATTTGATAGACCATAAATGCTCGCTAAAGAACACCGATTCCTTCCAAGGGTGATTCGCGAGGCTATTGAAATCAAAAAACATCCTAATTTCAATAGAAAAGATGGCTGGGTGCTACCATCTGCTTGAAATCCTATAATAAATAAAATTAAATCCCAACCCAAGCATACAACTGCAAGACTTCAAGATACCATAAATTCATACTGTGTAGATCGGAACAAAAGTTAAATTTTAATCTATGGTAACCGCGGTTAATTATGACATCTGGACGTTGAACATCTCAGTCCCGCCCGTGACCATGAGTGCTGTAAAGCCTTCCAACGTCGGGTATTTAAAAAGTTAAATATACGCGATAAATTCCGTAATAACTAGTATTATTTCAATGTGTAGTGTTCGCGTAAATATAAGAAATCACTAGTCATATTTCCTGCTTTAAATTTTGTATATGTGACTTGTTTTCGGTAAGTAAGATTAGCGTGTTTTCATTTTCCCTTAAATACACTCTCTCATATGCTGTCCAGCAGAATTTGTAAGCCTTAAATTTATCGAGGTCTCGTAAAATGAAAAAAAGTCCGTATTTTTGTAAAGCCCAAATAACTTACGCAGTTTCGCCTTGTGTTCAAGATTCTTCAAGATTTAGGTCTTCAAAATAGTTAATACAGTCTTAATTATAATTGGCAAGTTGCTCTTTACGTCTTTTTTCCCACGTACTATGTAAATGTCCCTGCTGTCTTTTCTCTATTTTACAGTTTATTGATCTAGACAAAAAGAAAACCATGTTTAATAGAAGATCTATTAAACCTTTGTTTATTCGTTCAGTTCTGCGAGAAAGGACATGGAGTTCTTTATGTTTATACTGGTTTGCTTAATTTCCATAAGCACTGAAGTGATTTTTTTTTTGAGTTTAGTCTTTAGTCTCTTGTGTATTGAACATTGATTTAATCATAAAGTCAAATAAATTAGTCAAAGTGACCACCTCATTCTCCCTTCTTCTTTTTATACATTGAGCTATGTAGTTTGTTGGTATAGTAAGACACACAGCGTCTTGTTTGCCTATTTTTAGTTCAGATACGGCTTCATTTGCTAAGTGCACCATTAGTAATTCAAGGATAATATGACAACAAATAGGTCTTAGTAGTGGGTAAGCACCGAAAGAGATAGTGGAGTGGTAAGCACTAAGGAGGTCACTTCTGGAGGACTTGGAAAAGTTGGGCGAGTCCAACTCAGCGAGTACCGTAGCAGAGCGGGCAGAGCTTCCAAGGGTTGCATAAACGGTGGAGATTGCGCGCACGCCGACTTGTTCACTTAAAAGCAGTGTTGTGGTAATACTAGGGCAGCAACACTCTGGGCAACAACTAAATTTATCCTGATTTCCTTGTATATTTTTTATATCAACACTTGGCAATGAAATAAACAGGCGATCAGAAAAGCAACAAATATTACGTTTTTGCCACTGATCTTCTTCTGTCTATGCACCCCTATATTTTTGTCATGTATTTTATCACCTTGAGCACCCAATTAGTTTCAATTTAAAGAAATATTTTTACAAGTCTGATAGCTTTTGCGTCCAGGGTGGAAAAGAAATACCGATAGAATTAGAAACAAAACCGATTAACTAGCCTCAAAGATATTTTTTCATAAACCTTAAGTGGTGTTGGTTACAGACAGCCGCAACCAACATCAAACAAAAAAGTCAACAGATGCGTTGTCACCTCTTAGGAAAAAGATAGAATGCCTCACAGCCTGTAATTATACTAGTTCTCTATACCTTTCATAATGGAACACAGCGATGCAAGCACTTCTATTTGGCGCCAGAAAGAGGTAAGATCTTTACAAGGACCCCCAGGCAAAAAAGGAGCCCGGCTACATTATATATGAGACAACAGTAAGTGCACTTCAAATAAAACCGAAATTATTTTTTAACAATACTTATAGCCTCGCTCCTCCCATCGCAATACAATTAAAAATAATTACAATATTACACCGCGATTACTCCACAATGCTTTACCCCGCGTACGTTCTGAGTGCCCAAAAACTCTATGCTGATTATATTTAATACTCTGGTCATTTCTATTTAACCTTTTGAATCAACCGTATTTTCCTATTTTTGTTATACGTGAAAAGCAGTGGAATAATTCGCTTTAAAAACGTTCACGGTCCTTGCAGATAGAACTGCAACTATTAATCAAACAGGGTGACTAGAATATGATTAAGGTTATATTTTAGTAACTCAGTGTCAGTCTTTTATCAATAAACTTGTATGAAATCATCACATGAAGGACCCATACTGCAGATGAATCTTGGCTGCACAAATGGGTTTGCTTAACCAGGGAACGACTGCTGTGTTTCGTGTGGGAAGAGTCGAAAAATGGAGCCCATTTTTACTTAACGAGGTAATCGATCTAAGAGCAAAGATTGATTTTCCGTGAGGTAATAATGTTTCTGTAATTTGATTCGGAATGGCCACTGCATCCATTTATTATCAGGTCAGTCTTGTGCTTGTTTAGCACACTTAGTTGTATATATCATAATCATATTTTTTGAGTTTCTATTTTACATACCATTTACGTTTTTACCACGTAAGAACACAAAAACCTAGAAACAAATATTTGAACTTGTAGTTTGTTACTTCGCTTGTGCGTGATTCTTAGTACTAAATATTGTTCCCAGTCAGTTCCACTAATATGAACTTGATGTTAACGCGACTTGTGCACGCTAAGTATTAAAAATAATTTACGTGAAAGCAGTGTAAACATGCCTCTCGCTTCGATACGATCAAAAGGAGTGGCCTGTTTGTGTTTAACGTCGTGATAAAACCATCGTGATTATAGACGTCTGTGGTTTTACTCTTTAACCAAATTAAAAAAGGATGGTCTCATTTTTATATCAAAAGGGTGACAAACAAGCGCCCAATTCACTTGATGGTAAGTGGTTTATGTGCCGCACAGATATCTGTCATACATGATCTATATGATGATGAGATATCTGTCATACATGATATATGAATCAAAATGCAGATGCGATGTCACGCGTCAGGACTAAGATAGAATGCCTCGTTTCCAGCGAGAAGGGTCTTCGGTTCTCTACACACAATATACAAAACTGTGAGAGCTTGGTCCTTCCTTGGTCGAGCTGACCCATTCATGCTACAAATATACTTCTAACATTAGTAGCTACAGCATGGCTCTAGTGCCAATAAGATTTTATGTAATTAGACTGTCCGTTATTGTGTGTATAATACGCGTTACATTCACGTACTGTAATTTTAATTAATTGATTTACTTTAAATTTATACTTTGAGGGTAGGACAAGAAATTCAACTTTAAACGGTAGAAATATAAAGGATACAGTTTTTAATACAACTATTTAAATGGCTTTCAAACCATGTTAAAATATTTACTATCCCATGGTTATGAGAAACAAACCAGGAGGTGGGCAACTGCATCTTTCCGATAACAGTTCAATGATATTATAAGTAAAAAGGTGCAGATAGGTTACCTACACAATATTCGATCTTGGAAAATGGCTAACTAACGCACAGATAAATAACTAAATATTGCAATAGCACACCACATTACGATTAGACGTTAAAGTAGGATGGTATGATTCAACTATCGCAAGCGAAAAAGAAATATAATTTGCAACAGTGCATCATCTTGTGTAGTTGAAACAATCAGATATGACATTATACAGTACAGCGTGATTTATGCCTAAAAATGCGATTCAATCAATTCAAAATTAATAAAGTAGTAAAAATTCGATAAAAGTAGGAATATAAAAAATATAACACATTCTATTAAAACTTTAGTATCAAATAAAATGCTGTAACAATTATATACGTACGTAATACCACCTCGTTACGACATAAAACAAATAAATGAAACTTATAATTAATAATGATATACAGATTCAGATTTCAAACTTTAAATGTCATAAATTGAGAATTTATTTATGTAATATTACATAATCAATATGTTTTTCTTCTCGCCGTACACACTCTTCAAGGCGGACGCGAGTATTCCCTATCACACGCTTCAATAAATCGCTTGGGATAGGGTTTATCTCTTCAGTTATTTTAGCCTTCTAGTCTTCGAGATCTGCAAGCGGGTCATTAAAAATGTTTTAAGATAGCTTCATAAAAAGAAATGAGATGGGGTGGGATTGGGTGATCTGGGAGGCCAGGGTTTTTTCTCCAAATCAGATGATGAGTTTTCCAGGAAAAGTGCACTGACGCGCAGTAGCTCCATCTTGTTGAAACCATACTTCTGGATAATTACTGACACCCCGTTTTAGTTCCAGCATAAAAAAAGAGTTTATCGTAGCTTTTTAGCTCTCACTCGTCACTGTAACAGTAGTGCCACGATGGTCTTCAAAGAATTTTGGGCCGATAATTTCTATTGAAGACATTTCACACCATACAATCACTTTAGGAATATGTAACATCTTTTCGTGCTTTTTGAATTGGGTTGCCAGAAGCCCAGTACCGACAATTTTGACGGTTTACATAACCTGCCAAGTGGAAATGAGCTTCATCACTGAAATAAACGTCTTCCAAATCAGTTTGCTCCGGGAAAATTTCTAACATTCGTTCAGCATAATTTTTACGCTTAAAATAATCTTCAGGCTTAATTTGTTGAATTATTTGGTTCTTGTATGGATGTAGCTTTAGGTCTAGTGTCAATATGCGTTGAAGACTAGAGCGACGAATATTCAACCGTACTGCATGTTTTCTTATCGAACGTCTTGGCTGGGCTTCAACTGCAGCGGCGACGCGGTTAATGTTTTCCTTGGAACGCACAGAGGCCCTAGACAAAGTTACATTTTCAATAACGATAACGAAATTAGATAACTCCGAAATGTATGAAACTGACATAAGCTTTCGAAATATCACGTGATCGATCGTTTTCGATCGCTTGGTAGACAAGGTGACATAAAGCTAAGTCGAAGCGTTCATTCGATAAAAATCAACTTCTTGGCTGTGGTCTCATTGGTCTCGAAATGAAACGTCAAATCAGTGTTGCCATATATACAGATTTCCCCGTATTTATACAGATTTTCGGTGTGTGATACAGATTAGCACTGGATACAGATTTTTATACAGAGTTTTCCAACTTTATCGATTGGCTTACCATAATATTCAACTTAAAACAGAACGAAGCAAAATAAGTGACTAGATACCGCGTTACACGCATTATTGCATAATTCTATTCTTTATGGTTAATTTATTTTTTCACAACGTAATTAGTTAGTACGGCAGAATTACAAGTGTATTATAAAATATGTATGACTGAAAATAATAAAGAAATTATATGTTCGTTTGTTGAAAATGTTTGAGTTTTAAAACGTTGTTTGCTTAAATTAATGTTTTCAATTTTTTCATATAAAAATTTTTGTGTATAAGTGTATATTTTATACTTGGTAGAGCCACGCTGCAGCTGTATTATGGTTGCAGCACGAATAAGTCAACTCGATCGGGGAAGGACCACGCTCTCACAGAATACCGCGTAAAATACCAGCTTAATACTGCTGTACTTCGTATGGTGAGTGTAGAAATCCGGAGATCCTTTTTTACTGGAAACAAGACATTCCATCTTAGTCCTCAGGTGTAAAAACGCATCTGCGTTTTGATTCTTAAGCGAGGTTAAATGTAGATGTCTATGGGGCACAGCATCCACTTACCATCGGTGTACTATGTGCTCGTTTGTCACTCTTATTCTATAAAAAAATATTTTTATTTAATAACGATAAGTAATTATACTTTATCAGCTTATCACGTTAGTAGTTATTCCTTCAAAAAGAAGCAATGATGATGATGATCAATTATTCTATTTTGGTTTATTATATTATACAGATTTTGAATTTAAATAGCATACAGATTTAATACAAATTTTAGCAGTTTCTAACACAGATAAAAGGTTCAAAACATCTGGCAACACTGTGTCAAATTAAGGACGTCAATTGTGTCGACCGGGCGCGCTAAATATATATTTTTTTTTAATTTTTTTTAAGTATTAAGTTTGCTTGGTGAAAGTGGAGTTTTTGGTGTTAAAATTAACTAAAAAATTCAAAAGTAAGTTCCTTAACTTCGTCAATTAATTGTGAGTGCCAAAATTATACAAGTTTTTTTTGGATATTTTATAAACAATTAGATAAACAAGCGGGAACTGACTGTTTTTTTTTCATTTTTAGGGATAATTATAATGGAACCAAGAGTGCGGGCTAGTGGTGCACAATTTTCGTCTCTTTTTGGAGTTCATGGAAAGGTAAGGAATTATTCACCTAAACCATGAACTTGATTTATATCACTTGAGAATGCTCAATTTAAACAATGACGTGATCCTAACAATCAGCTGCTTATTGCCCTATTCTTTGTTCAATTGTAGTCACGGCGATCCATCAAATCCCCCGAAGTGTGCCTCAAGGGTGCTTGAAATCGGAGCGGTTGTGGTATGACTTGACAACTATATTAAACTCAATCGGTGGTGGAGTAAATAAATCGGCAGACACATGGAAAAAGGTAATAATTGAACAGCCATATATGATAATAATCACTTTTTCTTAATTATATCTCTATTAACCATCTACTACTTATTACACACTATTACTTAGTACCTAACTTTCCTACATAATGCTTAATTAATTTCGAAGGTTTGGGCGGACTGTAAATCGAAAACAAAAAAAAAGCATCCCTAATAAGGCGTTATGCAAGTGGTACTGGTGGTGGGCCGAGTAGTCGATAAACCCTCACGACTTTTGAGGAGAGGGTGTTGACTCTAATGGGAAAATTGACTGTGGATGTTCAGTTCAGCATTCAGGAACAAGGCATCGTAAGTATTGCAATACTTCATTTAAAAATCAGTTAACTGATCACACATATATAAAACATGCACCTACTCATATAATTAAATTAGTAATATCACTAAAGGTTTTTTTATATGATATATTATGGTTAGGTACAACTTAAATGACGATTTCAAGTTTTTTTTTTGCTGGGACTATCACAACTCATCCCATCACCAACACAGGCCCTGAATCCACCACTGACCACACACCAACAAACGCCACTTCGGCTAAGAAAGTTGCGCAACAAGACCGCGAACAAAACCGCAAACCCGACTCCGGCTGTATTAAGGAAGGAGAAGCCACCGCCCCCAATAATTTTGCAGGATAAATCTCGCTGGAGCAACCTATCCAAGTAGATAGACTCTAAAAAGATCTTCTGCCCCAAAGTCCACAATGGGCCCCAGGGCATCCGTATCCACGTCGCCACGACGGACGATTTCCGCGCTTTAACTGCGTATCTCAAAGCTCAGAATCTGAGCTTTCACACACACTCCCTCGCGGAGGACCGTAACCTCCGTGTTGTAGTTCGCGGACTCCCTAAGGATCTAGAAACC
Organism: Parnassius apollo; assembly: GCA_907164705.1. Taxonomy (NCBI): domain Eukaryota; kingdom Metazoa; phylum Arthropoda; class Insecta; order Lepidoptera; family Papilionidae; genus Parnassius; species Parnassius apollo. Next base: position 4,274,132 of record CAJQZP010000049.1, read on the forward strand.
GAGCACATCTTAGGCGATCTTAAATCGCAAAATCTCCCAGTTAGAGAAGTGCACATGATGCACCACGCGACCGATAAAAAAGGTATCTAGATCTTTGTCTAGTAATATTGGACCTATCTCCGGAGGGCAAAGAAATATTTAATATCACCCGGTCCATCTGCAACCTCACGGTGATTGCTGTAGAGTCCCCGCGCAATAGGGGCATCGTTGGCCAATGCCACCGATGCCAATTATACGGCCACTCGGCCAGAAATTGTTTCGCCCGGCCTAGCGTAGCCCGCCCTGCGTTAAGTTCCTAGGCGATCATGGCACACCCGACTGCCCCCGAACGCCCGAGACGGAGGGCCCTCCGAGCTGTATTCTGTGCGGCAAAGAACATCCAGCGAGCTATCGCGGGTGTAGCAAAGTGCCACGTAGGAAGCAGAACGGAGGAGCAATCCGACGCGGGCGAGCGGGCAACTGTAGTAGGTCGCGCCCACGGTATTCTGCCCCATCAGTCGCACCAACCTCGGTGCCGCAACACGCGCCCGCTCAGGCTACAGCCAAGCCCGCCCCCGTTAAAGAGAGTTCCGGGCAAGGCCCAAGACCTCCGGTGCCTTTAGCACCTAAACCCAACGCATGGGTTAAGCCCCCGGTGATTGTTAGCGCGGCCTCCTCACGGTCAGTGCCTCCTCGCCAGGCCCAGAGGCGCAAACCCACCCCTCAGGCATCGTCAAATATCGACACTGACCTATCGTTAGTGTTCAGCTTCGCCAGCAACATAAATGTGGCCGAAGTCACAACCTTAGCCCGCAAAATTCGCGAAGCCAAGTCCATTCAAGATAGGCTCAATGCTACCATTGAGCATATCAATCTTATCCAAGCGATAGGCTCGTTCCAGTGCGCCTAAGCCAACTTTTTTCGTAATTAAAATGAAAGCACGACCTATAGGTAGAACCAAGCTTAGGTCTCTCAGCTTAGGACTGTCGCGTTCTTTAATTCGGTATCAGTATCAGACGGTATCAGAGATCAAAAGGAAGAGATCATGTGTTTTTTACGCGACCATGATATCGACATCATGCTAGTGCAAGAGACCTTCTTTGAGCCTAGTTTGAGCGATCCCAAAATAGCCAATTATAACTTAGTAAGAAATAATAGGCTGATCGGAACTAAAAACGGCACCTTGATCTTCTACAAAAGGTCCTTGCAATGTGTACGGATAGATATTCCGCCGCTTACTAACTTAGAAGCGTCGGTCTGTGGATAGCACTTACGGGCCATCCGCCAACAATAGTTGCATCAGCATACCTGCATCCCTTAAAAAGTATATTAGATACCGACATATCGGCGCTATTAAACCTAGGCCCTTGCGTATTAATCGTGCGAGACCTAAATAGCAAACACGTTAGTTGGAATTCTAACGTTAACAATCCTAACGGAATTATTTTAAGAGACCTCACGGAGAGACTTAACTTCGACGTTATCGCTCCCGAGAGTCCAACACGCTACCCTTATACAGATAACCAACATCCGGACGTCCTTGATATAGCACTGCTAAAAGATATCCGAATTACTATTAATTCGATAGAGGTTATTATCGAACTAGTCTCAGACCACAGGCCGGTCGTTTTACAACTGGGCTGGCAGGCAGCTGAGGTCCCTCAGACCAAAACTATTGTCGACTGGCGTAAACTTGAGGTCAAACTTAAGTCTACGAACTCCCAGCATTTGGACACTCTACCTGACAAGATAGACTCGCTAGAGGAGGTCGATAGGGCGATTAGCGCCCTTTCGACTCACATCACATCAGCGGTTGAAGAATGCTCCCGTAGAGTTCGTGTGTCGAGCGATCAATACAAGAAACTTCCGGCGAATGTTCCACGGCTGATTAGAACGAAGAATTCCGCGCTTAAAATATACGACCGCTACCGCACGGAAGCCAATAACTTCGGGTACGTTCTCTAAAAACGAGATTAAACAACGAGTAGCCGAGTTTAGAAATGATAGCTGGGATAACCTCTTAGAAGGTATCGAACAATCTCAAGACGCTTTCTGGAAATTAACGAGAGCTCTTAAAGCCGATAAATCCTCACCGATGCCGCTTCTCGTGAGGCTGGATCACCCTGATCTCGCCTTAGACTATCTTGAAAAAGCCGAATGCCTAGCCGACAGTCTAGAGTACCAGTTCACGCCTTCCACCGCACCAACAGATCCCGCTCACTTACTAGAAGTAGAAACGGAAGTAGAAAGTAGGTCTGCGCTGCCACTAGCGGGCGAACCACTCGATCCTGTGACAGTAGATGAAGTCACCGAAACCATCAAGAGCCTTAAGAATAGATCAGCTCCTGGGCCAGACGGCATCAGCAACAAGGTGATCAAATCCCTTTCGGCACCAATTATTTACCTCCTTGTAGGAATATTCAACACTTTTCTCACGATCTGCTCCTGCCCGGACATCTGGAAAGAAGCAGACATAATAGGTATCCCAAAACCGGGTAAACCGCGTAATTGTCCCTCTAGCTACAGACCCATTAGTCTGCTCAACACTTTGGGTAAACTATACGAGCGCATTATTCACAGGCGTCTCCGTCTTTACACGGAATCTAACAGACTCCTCCCAGACGAGCAGTTTGGCTTTAGAGCCAATCACTCATGCACCCACCAGATTCATCGCCTAACAGAATACATTCTGTCTGGGTTCAACCAAAACCCGACAAGGAAAAAGTCTAGAAACACGGGAGCCCTCTTCTTCGATGTCGCGAAGGCGTTTGACAAGGTCTGGCACGACGGCTTGATTTACAAGCTGTACAAACTAAACGTGCCCGATAGATTCGTGCACATCATACGAGCCTTCTTTTCGAACCGCACTTTTCGGTATCGAGTAAAAGGAACCCGTTCTTCGAAACGCTTCCTCAAGACCGGGGTCCCACAGGGCTCCGTCCTATCCCCACTCCTCTTCACACTCTTCACGAGTGATACCCCTAAAGATCCCGTGATGAACACCGCACTCTTCGCCAACGATACGGCACTCTATGTCTCGGACTACAACAAAAATAGACTCTCTTTAAAGCTCCAAAAAGCGACCAATAGCCTTGGTGAATGGTTTCGCCTATGGAAAATTGACGTGAATCCCAAAAAAAGTGTAGCAGTATACATTCAACGGAATTCAACAGCAGGTTCTAAAGCAAAAATGATTTCTCTATACGACCGCCCAATCCCTTGGGAAATATCGGCCAAATATCTAGGCGTCACGTTCGACTCCCGCATGAGTTTCGCGACGCACATAAGTGTAGTACGCAACAGAGCCAAATCAGTTATTGGCCGTCTACACCCTCTCGTTAACAGAAAGAGTAAGCTGTCGCTAAGACACAAACTCCGACTGTACAAAACCTGCATTAGACCAATAATGTCCTATGCAAGTGTAGCTTTTGCCCACACATATAAGACCCACATTTTAAAACTCCAAAGAGTACAAAAAATTTTTCATCCAAAAAGCCACCGGTACACGGTGGTATTAACGGAACTCTGATTTACACAATGATTGTAAATTACCATCAATCTCCGAATACTTTAAGGAGATGTACCAATGCTACTTAAATAGAGTAGAAACCCACTCAAATCTGCTAGTTACAAACGCAGCTATCTCCGTAGACCGCGTAATGTTTTAATAGAACTACCTCAACCGCTCGATCCAGTCTATCCAAACGTCGCAGGCACATCACACAATGACACTACACCCACACTAAATGGGACAAACATTACCAGGATAACGAATGGGGCGCGACGCACCCGCTGATGGGCACGACGCGTTCCAGCTCACACCATGTACACACCGTACACCCGCGTTCCTGGGCGGTTCTCACCGCCCAGACCATCGACTGACACGAGCTGAGCAGTCAGAAACGGGGGTCCGCACTCCCCCCTCGGACTGCGGTTAGATAGCTCAAAAAACGCCTAAAAATGCGACATGATGATTGGTAACAATACCAAATCATAAAGCATTCATCATCATCCTCACCTCATTGCCTTTCCCTTTTTTAATTAGCTGAGTCAGATGAAGCTGTAAGAGTCGCATAGACTAACAGCGCTAACATCTAGAAAATAGAGATATTGCCTTTTGAAAACTATTCTAGTGTAGTTTTTGTAGAATCTCATCACATACGATGGCATTTTCGGTTGAAAAACAAAACACAAATTACTTTCAAAGGCGTTGTCAAAGACGCGGCGATAGCGCGTCGCCTGAGCTTAGGTTTGCTAATTAGCATAGTTTTTACGTGCCACTTGCGGTGCGCGTACAACCTATCTACCTATTTTTCCTATAATGTCATTGTAACAGTTGAATAAAAATAGACAACAATTACGGCAAACATCATTTCTATGAAATAATATATGATGGAAGACCATGTTCAGCAGTGAATTTTTACTATCATCATCATTACAGCCATTCATAAGTCCACTGCAAAACGTAGGCGTAGGCCAAGTAACGACACAAAGCACGCCACCTACATTCATCGACTTCGTACATGTCTTACCAGGTAAGGACCTAGTCCTTACCTTCTCCTGACCTGGAGTAAGGACTCAATATGTCTCATCGTTTTATACGAGTTAGAGTCATGCTGCAGCTATATTATGGTTGTTGAACGAAAGAGTCGCAGAGAGTAAAATAGCAGCTTGATACTCCTTTTTTTTAATGGTAAGTGTAGAGAACCGGAGACCCGTTTTACTGGAATCGAGGCATTCCTTCACAGTTCTTAGAAGTGACAACACATCTGGATTTTGTTTCTTAATCGAGGTTAAATGTATATGTCTTTGGTCCACAGCATCAACTTACCATCAGCTGAACTGTGTGCTCGTCCGTACCTAATTCTATAAAAAATCTCGTAGAAGGTCGCCCTACACTTCGCCTAGACTCTAGAGGCCGCCATTCCAGAACATTTTTTCCTCATCAGTTGTCGGTTTTTCGAGCTATAAGGCCTATCCATTGCCACTTAAGCTTACACACTTTGAGATATGTAAGTCACTCCGGTTGTTCTGTGAATATTCTCATTTCTAAGTTTATCACGCAAAGAAACCCCGAGCATAAACCTCTTCATGCTGAGCAACCTTAAATTTCCACACGTTCAGCAGTAAAGAACCACGTCTCAGACCCATAGGTCATCACTGACAAAAATCACTGGTTGTACATCTTTTTAGGTGTTAAAGTATTCCTGACGTGTAGATGTGTCGTAATTTCCTGAACACTGCCCGACCGAATTGAATCCGCCGACTGACCTCTTGGTCGAAGTTGGAGTTACCTAGTCGAACTATTTGTCCTAGGTAAACAGACTCATCAACAACCCTAAGCTTTGTGCTCCATACAACAAAAAAAGCAAAGGTGTCACATAGACGTTACAGATGATTTTTGTTGGTCCATGTTCCTCTTAAAATCTATACATTAGGGAGCATTATTCAGATCATTGAGAATCGCTGAATGACCTAAGCGCTATGCTTTATCATATTCCAAATACGTAAAACTTCGTGGAAAATTGTGCTCTTTACACCTACAGACGAACTGTACAATTTTCCGAAGGGTATGCGTGAGGTCTATGTTATTAAAGACTTTCCTAAACCGGAAGAAATTCGGAAGGCTAGAAGTCGTTGAGTATGCACACAAGACTATTCATAATGACTCTCGCAAACAGCACGTAGGCGCGTTCAGAAGAGAAATCGGTTACCTTCTAAACAAAAACCCTTTTCTTCACTTACAAGTAGTGCCACTATGGAGAATGAAATTAAAGAGCTTCTGAAAGACTTCAAGTACCGGTTTTCCACTTTATTTCAGAAACTCCGCTATAACTGCATCTTCGCTCAAGGACTTGCTGTTTTAAGGTGCTGGAGAGCCATTCTAATCTCACTCAGATTGACGTCCGTAATATCATCGGAATAGTGTAGGATAAGACTTTTTCTTAGCTCATTACTCACACTAACGTTCTGCTCCAACGATTATGTGTACAGCTGCCCATAGAACCTTTCAAACTCTTTCAAAATTTTAGGCGTACTGGAAACGATACTGCTATATTTGTTCTTCAGCTCCGACAGTAGGTTCTTTCTGGCAGACATGTCTCTGGCAAACATATACCTGGCAAGCACTTTAGAACCCTTGTTTCACTCTATCGCTCATTCAATATGAGCTGTATTGAAGTAGTATGAATCCCACCGTATGCATATGCAGATCTGTCTGTTCAGATGCCTACATGGTATCCAATCCGCTTAAGACAGTAGCTTCATTTCCCGTCTAACAGCCATGATGTTAAGAGTGTGATCGGAGAGTTTTTGTGTTCTTCTACGGCGGGCCTTGCAGAACTTAGCTCAAACCGCATGGACAATTTTCACGAGCTTGTCATTTATATCGTCCACTGCATTTCAATATTCTAGGTACTGAAAACGGTTTTATAACTCGAGCTGAAAGGTTTCGAGTATTTGGATTAGAACACTAGGGAGACGAAGCGTTGACTTCCTAAGACGAGACCTCTCCAACTTGACGTTCATGTTCATTGTGCCTCTAACCATTAGTTGATCGCTGCCAGTTTTCACCCGCGTGATCACTGAGACATCACTGAACAGTCACAGTCTAGTCGTCATAATTAAGTCAATCTCATTTTTTGTTACTTGTAAACCGTCGGGTCTCGACTAGGTTCACTTTCTGTGGGGCCGCTTGTGAAAGAAAGAGATCATCATCAAGAGTCTCTCTTTCTCCATGAATTCGGTCAGCTGCTGGCCCCTTGGGTTCCGATTCTCTATCCCAAATCATCCTTTCTTAAATTAATCGTTCTCTCTAGTGCGTAGATTTGCGTTGAAGTCTCCCATTAATATTGGGTTTTGATGGAATGCATTAATCTAGATATATTCTCATACATTTCCTCCACCTTATATTCATCAAAATGTGCCGTGGTTGGTGCATAACATTTTGTGATTTTAAGTGAATACCGTTTGGTGATTTCGGGTGTAAGGTAATCAACCCTCGTCGACACACTCCCAATCTTTACAACGTTGTTAACGAGAAACTTGTGAACGATAAATCTGACACCTCCTTTGGTCAAATAGTCGCCCCTCTGGTGACATAAAAAGTTATCGGATTTTAAGGTAGCCGTGTCTTCCCCTCTCTTCGGACCTCTCTTCCAGCCCAATTCCTCTAACTCTTCTTTAAGCTTCAGGATCTTCTTGTCAGTCCTCTGAGTGCGTGCGTAGTATGTTGCCAGGTCGAATCGTCTTAGGTGACAACCGAACATCCACTGAAGATTCTTAGGATCTACGCCAGCTGTTACCAAGGATATCACCGTAGCCAGGAATAGCGGGGCCGCCAGGGGCTTTGCGCCGTCTCTTCATAACTCTCATCATAGTTAGGGTACCACAGTTTTTTATTATAATTTACTGTTATCTGAAAAATGCTGATGCTCATCTTCAGCCTCAATTTTCCTCTATTGCCTCGTACAAAATCCACGAGAAGATATGGTGTAATGGGTTATCTTTCCCGCCACTACACGGCTTAATGGACCTCTGATGGGCTGTAATGGTAATGGTTTTTAATTTTTTTCCCAAATATTAAGATACACGTAAGTTGAGTTAATAACAATCGGCTGTATCTCGTTGTAGCAGGCTAAACCTAGGTTTAATCGCACTTCGTCTTTCAGTCATGAAATTTATGTATCAATTGTTCAAAATTTCTCTGAGAATTTGACGTAAAATACCTAATCTTAATGAAATAATAAAAATTGTACTTTAAAGAAACATGATACTGGAGTACGCCTGTAACCATGTGCCAAAAGAGACAATCGTTTTTAGACTCACTAGAACTTATTATGAATCTTAAAGATGTTATATTTATAGTAAATGGCCTAAAGTTTTATAAAAACCTAAACAAAATCAATAAATCTGAAAATAATGGCTTGTTTTAATATTTATGTTCGGATTAATGTAATATGGGAAAAAAAGAAAAATATATTTCACAAAGAAAACTTGTCAAGTACATATATTTAAAAGTATATTACATATTTATTACTAAAAAGAGATACCACTGAGAACTTTGTGTTTAAATCCCATTTCTAAAAGTTATTATCATAAGGCATGATTCAAAATGACCGTGCAACTAACGCTATGTTTTCATTGACTTCCGAGTAGGCAAGTCGATCTAATTAAAAAAATCGATCTCCGATTCCATTCATATCAAACATAAGAGAATCAATTCTTGATCAAATTGAGAATTAAAAGATCGATTTTCGAGTAGTCGACACATTTTTAAACATGTCTAGTAATACTTAAAGTAACAACAATACTTTATCAAAAGTGCAAACTGTGACGTACTTTCCTCGATAAATCAAATTGAATTGAATACTACTCCAACACAATACTCTTTATTTCGTTACTACATTCTGCAACATGTAATATTTACTCACCGTATATTTTTGATATATAAAGTAAGTTCTCAGCACAGATTAACTTGTGGAATTCACGGGTTAGATTAGAAATGATAATGACATGACACAACTTTTTTAGATTAGTAAGTAACATATTTTTTAGGCGGTAGATCCATGAGCTGTATTCGTTGTAGCACGAATGAACTGGCTTGGCTGTCTCTTACGGAATAACAGCGTAAATAGCTGCTTGTAACGTTTCGTAAAGTATTTATTATGGTGAGTGTAAGCTAGAGCACCTCATTCTGGAAACGAGAAATTCAATCTTAGTCTTCAGGGGTGACAACGTATCTACATTTTGATTCTTAATCGAGGATGAATGAAGATGTCTATGAGTCACAGGATTCACTTAAAGTCAGGTACACTGTGTGCTCATTTGTCACCTTTGTGATATTAAAAAAAACGTAAGAAACGACATCTTTGGATGCGTTCATAAATATGTATTCGTTGCGTTCGAATTATCGACCAAGTACAACTGGTTGTTTTTGCGTTCAACAAGAGCAAAAAATTAAAAATGTGTCGCTAGTTCTTTAATCAGTCCCATTTCATAGTATTTATCAAATTGATGTAATGTTCCAAATCCATTATTTTGCTCTTACTGATCAATATTTTTTATTAATCGATTTAAGAACGACACGCCTTTTTTTGTAAGCAATACTCGTATTAAAAAGTTTATCTAACTTGTTTGTTTAAAATTTAATTAATAATTAAATTATAACTGCGTTTGTGTCAAACTTTGTAAAATTTCCTATTTGAATTAATATTAAGTACTACTTATTCCATTAAGGTTTTCTGCTAAAATGAACGGTATGTCAACGAAACATAAACAGAAGAAAACCATCAGACAATATTTATTATGCAATCGATGCACAGGTATTAAACATAGTATGAATTATATAATACAGGTAGCCAAATATTAACATTTCACATTATGTACATATTTCTCCTTTTTTTGTGATGGAATGGTTAATTCGCCAATGACATTCGAAATTCGAGAATGAGACTGTTGAGTTAACTTAAATAACATAAGAGAATATCTGTAGAGTGAGTTTACTCTTCTTTTAATTCATGTTGATAAGCTGATTATTGATGTTTTTCTTTAATAATAATATCTTTTTTATTTAACGTAGAGGCAACAGATTTATTTTAAGTCTCTTATTATTGAAAATGTCCCTCTGATTCTTAACAATAGCAAAAATGAACTTTTTTTATTTAACTTTAATATTGTTTAAAATGTAAAGTATTACGTAATTAATGCATACATAAACGTATAAAAGCAATAAATATAAAAAATATATTAAAAAATTGTTATTTAGTTTGGACAGCCTATACAATGTAGTGTAATGGAGCCCCCACTTCATTATATATCAGTGATAAGGTAGAATAATTATTTTTTTTTCTATAGGATAGGGTGACAATCGAGCACACAGTCCACCTGATGGTAAGTGGTTGCTGTGGCCCATAGACATCTACATCTATCCTCGATTACGAATCAAAATGCAGATGTGTTGTCACCCGTGAGGACTAAGATGGAATGCCTCGTTTCCAGTAAAATGGGTCGCCGGTTCTCTACACTCACCATACGAAATACAGCAGCATTAAGCTACTATTTCACGCTGGTATTCTGTGAGAGCGTGGTCCTTCCCCGGTCGAGCCGACCCATTCGTGCTACAACTATACATCTAATATAACTGCAGTGTGGCTCTACCACAGTAATATTTACAATTAAACAGTATAGTTAAAGATCTAGAACAAGTAACACGTTCCTTTTCATAAACCCCTTCCTACATTACATGGCAACTCTGCCAGGCGGTGTACTGCGACAGTGCATGCGCACCGCTTGCAGTTAGTTAAAACATGCCAAGTAATATATGTATAAATAATACTTAATTAAATTATGAAAACATTATAGAAACGATGAACAAAAAAAAACAATTATAATGGAATGGACACAATACCTGATGTGACGATAATGCTGCGCGCCTAAGTTGACGTCAGGTACCTGGCAATAGCGCCATCTAGTGTCGGGGACCAGAGCGAGGAGGGCTTCCTAGAAAATGTCAATCTTGATCTTTCGACCACCAGCGCTACCTATTATCGAACAGAAGAATTAAGCTTTCTAGAAGTCCCACAATCGAACTTTCTGCGTCTGGTCGTTCGGCGCCCGTATTTTTTGGAATATTCTGGATGTTTCGGTGTAAAAGGTGTATTTAAAGCCGCTGCATCCCGGTATCGGGCAGTATTGATTTTGGCGACACAAGCGAAGCTCCGGAGCGAAATAAATTGAATCAGTGTGGTTAATTATTAGTGTTTTAGGTTTTAATTGGTGTTCGGTAATAAAAGTGTAAATTTTGGTAATTTAATCGGCAGTTTTATTGTCACGAACCTAGAGCTCGTAACAATAATAAATAAATATGAATATGAATAGTTAAGAAACCACAATAATATTTTTTAGAATGTGACTGAAAAATTATAACAGACAGAATAATTGATAACGGAAAGAAGCAGTTATAGTCTAGCGAGCATTACCCAGAATAATGTGAAATTTGAGCCGAAAAGAACAATGAAGAAATTAAAAGGTAACTTTGCACTTGTATGATTATTGATTCCATTTAAAAATTTTATAACTTGAGATTTTTTCAAAAGTTGATTTAGCTGTTTATTTTTTAAAAAAGTTATATTTTATTATTATGTTTATTATGTTCCTTTTTATTAAACATACTTATGATTGAGTTGAAATAATTTATCAGATAAATCACGATATAATTGATTTTTCAATATTTTTATTACTACTTAAAAAATACCATAATTACACAATATTAAAAATTTAGTTACATTTTAAGCACTAATGTGGCATTTTGTATAAAGGCGCAAGACAATATAATGTTCACTTATATTCAGTTATTGTTTAACATTTTTATAACTGTGTTCTGCAATAAGTATGAATGAAATCAAATGATAGATTACATTTTCCGTACTTAATTTCACCATAATTTTTAGTTGAACAACATTGTGATACATTTACAACCATATTGCCTACGATCAATAAAGTAGTAGAAAAATATATAGGAACTCAAATACAACAATTTTATGCCAATAACAGTATACTAACTTGCAACCAATATGGATTTCAACCACATAAAAGTACGACACAACTGCTATCCACTTTCACTGACAGCATTTATAACCATTTAGATAAAAAAGAGCATATATTGGTAGTTTTTGTTGACTATAGCAGGGCATTTGTTACTCTCAGACACGAGAAGCTTCTACAAAGCTTGAACGACAGTGGGGTCAGAGGTAATTTATTAACTTGGTGCGAAAACTACTTACATGATAGAAGCTATCAAGTTAGGGTCAGTAATGCAGATAGTTTCTCAGTTTTAGCAACAGAAGGTACTGCCCAAGGCTCCATGTTAGGACCCTTGCATTACCTTTCCTACGTAAATAATCTCTCAAACGCAATCAAACAGTGTGAGCTGTACCAGTTTGCGGACGACACATGCTTAGTTGCCACAGGAAGAGACATCGAAGATGCCCTTACTCGACTTCAAAGCGATTTTGACATATTAGTGAAATGGTCTCATGATGTTGGACTTGTACTTAATTCAAACAAAACCAAACTAATTTACATCAGCTCTAGTAAAAACAGAAGCACTTTTAGATTAAAACTTATAGCACACAACCATCAATGTCTACATCTAAAACAATCAAATAATACTCTGCAATGTACCTGTGATGCTATAGAACAAGTAAGTAAATATACATACCTTGGACTCGTAATCGACGATCGGCCAAACTGGAAGGAGCATAACCATGTGAGCGACAAACTAAGGGTAATATTAGCCAAATTCTCAATTATCAAACCTAAAATTCCTTATAAAACACTTCTACTACTCTATAAGTCCCTCGCTGAGTCTATAATATCCTACGGGTTGTCCAGTTATGGAAGAACCTCTAAAACAAACCTAGACAATATTTTTTCACTCCAGTTACGTATACTAAAAAGAATAGTTCCTATAAAAATAAAAAACACCTTTAAAGATTACCGTAAGCTCTTTGCATTTTGTAAAATATTACCAATTCATGAAAAAGTAGAACTGATTCTTTTATCACAATATTATTTTACTGAAAATCTACATAAACCACACAAAAATTATTCAATCCGTGGGCAAGATAACATCAAACTACAACTACCTTCTTATAATAACCTGTATGGTAAAAGACGATTAAATTACATAATACCTTACCTAATTAACCTTATACCTAATGCTATTAAAGAAAAAATAACATCTAAAAATATAAAAAACACCTTGAAACAATATTTTTTACAAACAATAAACAATAAATACACATAACATGCATTATAATTGTTAAACATAACCTAAACAATAATATACATTGACTTATACATTAGAACGATTATATCTATCTACATAATAGCAATTAATAAATTCAAGTAAGCATATACATAATATAAACACTAAATATTAATATATATAATATGATAACAAATTTATCCACATACAAAACAATTAAATAAAATACATATACATAATAAATATAAACTAACAACACTATATAATAATAATCACAAACCACACTTTATACCATACCTGTTATAAATGTTTTGCTAAAAGAAACATCCTGTAGAATAAAAAGTAGTAAAAAATGAAGATATTGCTGCATAGGAACGTCCACAAAAGGTTTTTTACATAACCTTATCTTGTGATATACCCTCATTGTGTTTACAAAATGTGTAGCTGTCTTGTGATTGTTATTTAAGTATGGATTTATGAAGTTTGTAGCAAATATGTTATAAATAGTCTTAATTGTTATTAATCTATAACAACGGCTTAGGGTGTACGGTAAAACTCAAAAGAGTTTATGTTTACACCTTATTAATTGCTATACTTCTAACTGTATGTGAAAACAAAAATAAATGAAAAAAAAAATGAAAAAAAAATTGTTTGTTGGTTTCTTTTCTGTAGTCTTTTTATAATATAAAATGTCTAAGTACAATTTTGAAAATGGTTTTACACAATTCACTTTTGTTATAAGCTTTTTTCTTTTAGTAAGGCATTGGACCTTAAATTCCTTGGTTCCTGCGGACTTTATTTTCAAAATAATTTTTACAATGTGAATGGTTATAAAATATTTACAAAACTTATATAACAAAAAGCTTAGAAGCAACCACCTCATTCTTAGAAGATTATAAACCATGTATTCATTCACATTGTAATAACCATTTTTATACAGTTTTTGTTTAATTAAATATTTAAACTTGGTAATAGAGGGAACTTGTATATTTTCTGGGACTTTATTATAATAGCGTATACATTGCCACAAGAATGAATTACTGACTCTATGTAGTCGAAAAACTGGGGTTTCTTGCTTGTATTTTTTCCTATTATTTACGGAAAGTATATCACTTTTTTTTAATAAAAAATACCTTGGTTTTTTGAAAATGTATTAAATTTTCGTAAATACTGTGAAAGGCTAAAGTTAATATATCTATTTAAGTTGGTAAACAATATGGACCAAGATTATTCAAGAAACTACGGGCTTCGTCTACATTATCATAAATTTAATAACATATTAGCATTACCACAGATGGTACATTCTTTTTTGTTATAAGTCCCACATATAGATGTAACATTATAATTTCAAGACTGAGATGAGGAGTCATCATTAAACTAAGTCATCAAACATCCACTCTGAAGAAAAAATGTGGGGTTAACAAGGTTAGGTGTAAGTACTTTTAATACAATCCTGTTAAAATACATCTGATTCAAATCCGATTACAATAACGACGTACAATAGTTTTCAATATAGTACAAAATCCAATTAATAACGTGAGCACTGAAGTATCGAATTACTTTATCACAGTGATTTATAGCTTCTCCAATGAATGGAATCCGCACTGAATGTATTTTTTCACGTAATTGTATAATATAAATAGTAACAAGGAAACTATCCAACATTTATTAACACAAAGTGATTGTAAAAGCTTAAAAATGCCCTACCAGTGACCGTAGTGGTCTTCACATATTTTCAAAATATTTCTTTTAAATTTGTCAAACATGCAAGTTTTCTCAAGTTGTTTTCCTTCACCAACACGTATGTTCATCACCAGTTAAAATTTTAATAAACAAATGAATTATTTAGACTGGGTTTGCTCTTGAGTAACAACAGTTTTCCGGTCAAAAATTTTAAAATCATCAATTTCGTACCAGCGTGTATAATTACATTTTACAATATTTACATTTGCTAATATTCTCTTCCTTAAATCAGTTTATGTTTTTAAGGCCGTTGGTCTTGAGCCTGAAGTCTCTTTATACGTGGAAGATTACCATACCGTCGGATTGCGAAAGTGAGGGAACAGAAAATCCATCCTGTGCTTGCGCATACACTCAAGATTTTAATTTTGTCCTGCGCAGACGGCAAGTTTCCATTTATATGGCCACCGTTACCGAAGTTCGCTCTGAGTAACATTAAAAATATTATATTTTAATCGTTTCTAAACTTATAGTATGATTTAACCTTTATTATTATTACATCGTATCTAAATGTCCACTGCTAAAATAGGCCTTTCCCATAGAATTTACTATAGTTACCACCCTCTGCAGACGAATTGGGAGCCACACTTTTAGTAGTAATTCAAATAGAAAGAGAAACATAATGCTCTTGTTTCATTTTCCTCTGTTGCTTCTTACAATACCAACGGAGTAATGTGAGATATTAGATTCTTTTACGCTGCTACTACACGATGTACCATGATGTATATATTATATTTTCCGGGTTCACAAAAGTGCTTAGTGAATATAGTGTCGATAACCTTGTACTATTAAGCCAGTCCTTAAAGTTGGGGCTTAAATTTTTACTGAATATTTAGTTATCCATTGCCAAATAAATAATATTTTTTATTAAAAATGGGCTCACTCTTGACTTCTATCAGTCCCGAGGGCAAAGATAAGGTCTACAATGGAGCAAGTTATCCCAGTAGAAACCTGTTAACACGCACCTTGAAGAGGTTCAGGTTATAGACACTCGGAAAAATAAACGCTAGCAGAGCGTTCCATATCTTGGCTATGCGCATTATTTAAGATAACTTATAGCGCCTAGGGCGAATATTCAGAATATCAAACAAGTGTTAGATGGTAACCTGCAGTACGTCTGGAACTTTGATAGAAGAATGGAGATGGCGGTATGAGCTTATGAAACTCGTGGGCATACTCTCCGTATAAACTGAAGAAGATCGACAAAGGAACAACTTGGCGGAAGTGACCGAAGCTGTGAAGATTAGTTTCTACCAGCTTTTGTCGCATATAAGCCTCTTGGCTCTGCGTTGCACTGATTTGAGTACAGCAAGTTGATATATTGTTGAGCCATCCCAAAGGTGACTACAGTACTCCATGCATGTTTTGCCATGAAACAGAAACAGAATTTTTTAATCCAATATAGATTATAAACAGTACTTATTGAAAGTTATTTTTTTCATTTACCACTGGTTCGCAAAAAAACCTCTGTCCTGGGAAGAACAAGCAAGAAACCCAGCGGGACTATTTTTTTTTTTCAAATAATAGCTTACAATCATCTTTACAATTGACAACACAAGACAAATTAGAAATAGCTTGGTAGCGATCACCCTTCCCAGGGGCTACTATTATCCATAAATTCCTTAATATTATAATAACCCTTTTTATACAAACTTAGTTTAATAAAATTTTTGAACTTTGTGTATGACAAATTTTGTATATTTTCTGGGATTTTGTTGTAAAAGCGTACACATCGCCCCAAGAATGAATTACTGACTCGGTGGAGTCGATTAACTAGTACTACTAGCTTGTGTCTGTTCCTAGTATTTACAGAATGAATATCACTTATTTTTGCCAAACTACGTTTATTCTTGTGTACGTACATTACATTTTCATAAATGTATTGAGAGGGCATAGTTAAAGTATTAATTTCCTGAAATTTTTGTCTCAGTGACTCTTTTGGTTTTAAATTATATATTTCTCTAATGGCTCTCTTCTGTAAAATAAATATAATTTCAGTGTCAGTCGCGTGTCCCCATAGCAAAATGCCATACGACATGATGTTATGTAAATAACTAATGTAAACTATTCTAGCTGTTTCAACACTGGTAAGAGTTCTAATCTTTTTTACAGCATATGCTACAGAACTAAGTCTGCCAGCTAGTTTTGATATATGGGGGAGCCATTGAAGCTTTGCGTCTAGTGTGATTCCAAGAAAAATGGTGGTATCAACAAGACTCAGTTCTTCCCCATTTAAAATGACATTTGCATTAACATGTAGGAGTTACGAATTTCATACATTTAATTTTAGTACCATTTAAATGCAAATTATTAACATTAAACCAATTGAATAACTTAGCTATAGCATTATTTACTTCGTCGTAATTTAATAATTGTCGTTTTAATTTGAAAATTAATGAAATATCACCAGCAAATAATACTATATCATGGTTATCCCCTACTATGAAAGGTAAGTCATTAATACATACAAGAAACAGAAAGGGGTCGAGAATTGAGCCCTGAGTCACGCCCATTTGTATAGTCGACCCGGAAGAATTCATGGTATTAATGATAACTTTTTGCGCTCTGTCACTTAAATATGAAATAATTAATTTAAGAGCATCACTTCTTACACCGTAGTGTTGAAGTTTCCTGATTAATGTTTCATGGTGAACACAATCAAAGGCCTTGGAAAGGTCACAGAATATACCCAAAGCATCCTGTGAATTCTCCCATGCATTAAAGATATATTTAATAAGCTCAACACCAGCATCAGTTGTCGAGCGACCCTTTGTGAAACCGAATTGATTTTTATGAAGTAAATTATTTACATTAAAAAATTTTATCGAAAATTTTACTAAGTACAGAAATATCTCTAAAATTAGCGGGGTTCAATGTACTGCCAGATTTACATAAAGGAATTACTTTACTATGCTTCATTAAATCAGGAAACACACCAGATTTGATACTAGTGTTAAAAATAATAGATAGTTGAGGTGCGATTGCATCTACTATAGACGCAATAACTTTAACGGAAATCCCCCACAGATCGGCGGTTTTGTTAATATCAATAGTCTTAAAATATTTTAGAATATCTTTTAATGACACTTTATGAAATGTAAAATTATTTGTACACGCATTTACATTTAGTTTAAGTAATGATTCGGCAACGGCAGGAGAAGAATTCAGTGACTTAGTGGTTAAGATAAGAATATCAGTAAAGTATTTCTCGAAAACCATTACAACGTCCTGGTCTGATTCAGTTAATTTATTGTTAAAACTTAACTGATAGTTCGAATTGCGAGAGTTAACCTTACCAGTTTCACTATTATTTATACTCCATTTTTATTTTATAAGAAGCCGTCTTTATTTTGTTGCTCAAATACAATGACTTGGCTTTGGAGCATACTCTTTTAAATATTTTGGAATATTTTTTTACATATTCCCTAAATTCGACGCTAGTATTATATGACCTTTCATTGTAAAGTTCATATAACCTTTGTCTACTCTTATGGACTCCTACTGTCGCCCACTCATTAAACGCCTTGCGATTGTTCAAGGAGAATGTTTTAGAAGTAACAGTATTATTAAATTCATTGCAAGTAAGCTTAAATAATGTTCCATACAAAAAATCTGGATTATTTTGGTATGAAAGTGACGGAAGTATTTTTACTTTGTTACTTCTAAACTTCTCCAAGCGACGTGCATTTACTGTAACAAACACTACTTTTTTATTTACTTGCTTTTTGTGAACGTAAGGTACTAACGAAACTAATTGTTCACAGTGATCAGAGTTCAATTTTTGAATAATACATTTATTGAAAGTATGTTGCACTAGATTCAGCAATACGCGTTGGGTCCAAAAATAAATTAAAAAGAACATAAGATTTAAACAATGATCTTAATTTAATATTGGTGGAGGAAGCTTCTAGGAGATTTATATTAAAGTCTCCAAATATTACAACAGATTTATTCTATTTATTAAGCTTAGCAAAAAGTAACAAGCTTAGCAAAAACAAGTTTGGAATCCCTTCTACCAAAGATATCGTGATTTACTAGAATCGGTTCAAGCTAAATATCTACGCTCTGTAAACTACAGATGTTACAGTTCTTGGTCCTCTTGTGACTACCTCTTGCATAAATACTATTTAACAACTTTAAGTAATAGGCGATTACTACTTGACTGTACTTTTCTTTACAAAATTTGTCGTAACTTTTTTGATTGCTCTCAATTTGTCAATTGTATATACCTTCGTATACCAAGTCGCTCACAAAGAATACGAAACACTCACGTGCATCGTTTGTTTTTCCTTAATCTGTGCAAAACAAAAGCGGCGCCTTTGCGTCGTATAATGGAACTGTACAACAACAGCTTCTCCGATGTGGACTTATTTACCATGTCCCTACCTCAATTTAGAAAAGCTATAAAACGTGTATTAAATGACTTGTATTTTTTTTTTATCTTTATTAATATTTTCTTATAATTTTATAACTTTAATCTAAATTGTTTAATTTTTTTGTAATAAATGTGTAATATTCACGATTTTGCTGATAACGGCTAAGTATGCATTGTTGTCTCTAGTTTTTAGTTTCTTTTTTTTAAGTTGTTTTATTCTATATTTGTGTTCTCTGTGCCTTATAACTTTAATTAGTACGGTAATTTTGTGGATAACGGTGTTGGTTGTGTAATTAGTTTATCTATTTACATAGGATTTGAATTGTAATTTTTATTATACAACTGTTTGTTGTCCTTAATAAAATAAAAAAAAAAACTTCCTCCAAAATTTTTTCAAAAGTATCATATAAAGAACATGGGGTTCTGTAAACGCTCACAACAATGAGGTGCTCAAACTCAACACATACCATTTCTACAGTTCGCTCAACAGAGGGGCTCACAATATCTTTACGTTCTTTACATGATAATAATTTACCAACAAAAAATAAAGGAGCCACTTCTTAAAACTGTTTCTCTATTGAAAGAACTGACCACCTGGTGATTACTGAAGTTAAACATTAAATTATGAGCTCTTAACCAATGTTCAGTAATACATAAAATATGAATATTGTTGCTTTTTGCCTATCATGCCTTGTATATTCAGATGCAACAGGTGTAAACAATTTTTTTTATCATTTTGTGGAGTTATACAATTACAACTATTAAGGATTTGTACTACAGCTAGCTACATTCTAAATTATTTTATATAATATAACTGCTAGATATTATCTCTATTGTCTCATTTTCTAATTTAAATTACTTGGAACGGGTTCCAAATTGCATGTCACATCATTATGCTGCTCAATAGGAGCAGATGTCTTGGTAGCCAAGTCCTTGGCTGATTTAATATATAAATAATAATATAGCACATTTGCTATCTGTCTTAAATTATATTTGGAGCAATTCTTGCATGTATATATATATATATATATATATATATATCTCTTTGTGGTGCGCATTATGCAGAGGGATACCGTAGTTGGGCTTTATCTACCATCCTTGTCAGATGTTCAATGAACCTGGTCCTCTCCTGGTCTCCACTGTGCAATCGATAGATACGGGCATAGAGGGCTGTCTCTACACTGGTGTCCACCAAAAGCCACGTTGCAGGAAACCCTGAAACCTCAAAGCAACGTAGACGCCGACAGAAAATGTGATTACGACCGTACACACAGACCCCAGCGCGTTTTTTGAACTTATGTTCAAGCGTGTAATCATACCTGGCTTTAGTTACGCCACATCAGACGGAGTTGCTATCTGCGTCTCCATTAAGAAGAATATGTGCAGCTCCTCGGTCTCGACGTGGTTGTTGACCGGATCGAGGTTAAATGTGTTAATGTATTTGTTTTTTCTCTAATGTTTATTATCTTTGTTCTTCTTTTTAAATTTTTAAATTTTGTTTTGTGTTTTTGGCAGAAAAACCGTTGCGAAATCGAGGCGCTGCTCAATATACCAACTGAAGACTCAAGAGTTTAGCTAACCATTGGGGAACTCATTTAGAGACTTCGATGATGCCTGAGCCCCCCGAAATGGCAACCGTCTTCTCAACCAGTCGCCAACTGGCACAGTGGAGCATTTCGGGATATTTCGCGAGTTGACGAGGCAGCCATTGGCACGTGCCTGGCGCGCTACTTGTGCCCTAACTACCTGCTCTTGGCCATCGGCAAGACCGTGACATGGAATCTTCTTTTCTCCAGAATGAGTTACCCGGTATATCTTTGCTCAGAAGTCCAAACAAGTCTTCAGCGGCGCAACTGATGGTCCTTTTGTCACCCAAAGGCAGTAGTTCACTAGAGCGGGGGCTCACATACGGAACGCAGTTAGGTGCTTCGCACCCGACTTCGATGGGAGGGAGGTAGCAAACCAGGCGGCCCCTTGCGATTCCTACCACCGTATGATAGGATCTTCAGCCGTCACCGCCTGCTAAAGTAGCCAGTGATGCCGTTGCCCGGGGGTGAACCGCTTGGTGGTAGATCCCAGCCACCGTAATAGTATCAGTTTTCAATTCAGCATAGCGCGTTGCGGATGCTCAACATTGGAAAAAAGTAGTCATGTTTCTCGCACTTTCCTTGTTACACAACAATTATTGCAAGTAGCTTTTACATAATTGTCGTTCAATTTAAAATTAAAAGAAGGTAAAAAAAAACAAGTTTAAAACTTGTCAGACATATTTCGTTGGAATCTTGTCCCCTAAGGTTTATAAGCACTGTTGCTGTCACGCTTAAATTTTTTAGTAGTTAGTGTCTGTATTGTTGGAAAAGCCAAATGCTAATAATAAATTATAACTCAAAATGACTAGAACTTATTTTGAAAACAAACTTCCAAGTAATAAAAAGATGTTTTTTATATGAAATTTTAAACATTATTTAAGATAGCAGCTGATTTTGATAAATATAAAATTAATATGTATCGACTAAAATACTTTTTGCATGAAAAGTTACATTTTCGTAGCCAAAATATAAGAAGAGAATCATTATTACATAGGAACTCATTTATATATTACTAGAAATGTATATCATTTACTCAAAAATATGCCGCAAAAGTAGTGCGACAAAAACAAATTATGTAAACGTTTATATATTTTTTTATATAATTATAACAAAAATATTTAACCATGCTGTCTTTTGTTTCACTACTCTTTGATAAGGAAACAAAGACAAGGATTAGCTGTTGTTTTTCAGTAAAAAGCTCAATGCTTTATCTCAATTTGCTTAATTAGTTACTCCGAAGGTTAGCAAGCGGATTTATAAAGTAATATTTTTTGGATGTAATAAGATGGGATGTACCACTAACCACCAGGTACTACGTACGGAGTAGTAAGAAAATAATCACTTGACAAGAATGAGTGCAATTAAATAAAATTTATTTGTTGAAATAATGTTAAAAATTGTAAAATTTATCCGTAGTTTTACATGCATAATTATACAGATTGTAATAGTGTGTTATTGAGATAGTAGTTAGATATCTATCACGATTATAGTACAGGACACTATGTTAAGATGCTTTTGAAGGCATTGGGTATAGGTTTATCTTATTCGATACCAAGATGTTGAGATTTCGGATAATGAATACACGCAAACATGCACCATTGAACTAGAGCTGATATATACGAGTATAGCAAAGATGTGCTGAATTGTTAGTCAAAACATTTCAAATTGAAACACTTCGTTTCAATTTTTAATGTTTCAATAGAACTGTTAGAATAGGCCCTTTCTCACTTTTTATTACTTTTTCCCTCTCACCCCCTACATAATTACGTCTTTACATGTATCATGGTAGAACTTAATTTATTGGAATGCTAAAAGCACACATGGTAATTCTAAATGATTCAAGAACTCTACAGAATATTCACGTGGACAACCATGCGGTTTACTACAAAACATGAAGTGCTCTGTTCTGAAGTATGGCGATACGCGTTTTAAAAATTCCAGTAAAATTTTGTTATCGATTTAAATTTTTGAGTAAATATGCTAGTTAATTGTTCATCATACAACTTTGATGATGAATTGTTAATTGTGCATCATACATACAACTTTGTGGTTCTTAAACATTTGAAAATTAGTTTTTATCATTCCCCTTCTTTAATGATACAATTGTCGGCATCCGTTTCCTACAGCCTATCTCCTATTCTCCTAAGATTATACTATCCACTTTATGCCCTTAATCATCACCAACTATATCTGCTGATCGTGTTAACGTCTTTGTTTTCGTACTAATATATTAGTATTATTTCACTGAAGTGTTCAGTTTAGTACGTGTATTACTCGTTTGTCTGAAACTATATACCCGGGTTATAAATATACATATTTTGACGCGAAATTATACCCCGGACAGAAATACATGTAGCAACATAAATACGACTACCCACATGCTTTTAGAGTCTCCGCTCACATTCGCAATATATGGGCGTCGCGTTGTTCATCCCTGGATATAAATAACTGTAAGTTGTAAGAAATATACCCAATGAATACAAAATATTAAAAAATATGACTTAAGCCTACTTATAACTGGATATAAATTAATTATGTGCTGTAAAAATAATTTTCAAATTGGCATAATGGATAGATTCGGTTATGCTTATAATAACCGAAAGTTGGCAAAAATTTTGCTTTTCGGTTTAATATGAAGGTAAAACTAAATTAAATAGTATTATGAAATTTGAGTTTTAGAGCCCGTTTTACACATAGATTGACCCGTCAACAAGTTGTCAGTTAATAATGTCGAAACTCGTCTCAATTTTCAATGAACAGGTCAAGCACCCTATTCTCGAGTCGGTCGTGTCAGCAGACAGAGCTTGATTACTTCCTGTGTTAACACCCTTTAATATGTAGCTATCAGCATAGCAAGCAGAATTGCATTGCATTGTCGGAATCGATATCTAGAAACCCAATATAAACCGACTTAGTAACTACAAATCCCGTTTTATTTTCTTTCATTTAAAGATTAAATATGATTTGATATAAAACGTAAACGAATTTTTTGTAGGGGATTAATTTGAAAATGTATTAAATGATATGTAAATATCATACTCCCTGAACCTGGATCTGACATAAATATCAACTTTTATTAAATATTGAGAAAAATTATGGTACTGAAATATATAAATTAGGTGTACATATAATAATATAATTATTATTTTATTATCAGTGGACTTAATATGATTGATTCCAACGAGTATATTCAGTTTAAATAAATTTTTATCATCATATTCATCATTATCAGCCCATAAAAGTTCATGCTGGACCTCTCCCTTTAAGGTGCTGGATTTAACTTAATGAGGGCACTCATTACTTTTTCTGCAACTAGGGCGGCACCACTTGGGTTGGCGGTCATGATAATGTATTGATGTCAAATATTTGACAGATCAGAAGCGGGAAAGTTAATTTGTTAGAAAGGCGTAGGGATATATGTATAGTTTTTAAATGTTACGTTTTTTTATAGAAGAGGGGGCAAACGAGCATGCGGCTCACCTAATGTTAAATGACTACTGCCGCCCATGATCAACCGCAACACCAAGGGAAACACAGGTGCGTTACCGCCCCTTTAGAAAGAAGTAAGCTTTTTTTTTGAAGGTCCCTAGGTCGTATGTATCGGTCCGAAAAAATCGCCGGTGGTAAACTATTCCACAAAGAGGTCGTGCTCGGAAAAAAACTCCTTGTGAAACGTACAGTATTGAACCGCCAGTCATCCAGATGGTGTGGATGGTATCGGGTCGTTTGCCGCGTAGTGTGTTCACGAAATTCGGCGGCTGGGATTAATTCGATCAATTCCTCAGAGCACTCCCCATGGTATATGCGAAAGAAAATGCAAAGAGATGCAACATCTCTTCGCAGCGCCAGTGAATCGAGCCGATCGGAAAGCACTCGGTCGTTGACGATTCGAGCCGATCTGCGCTGGATGTAGTCAAGTGGAAGGAGCTGGTACTGGGGATCTCCAGCCCAAAGATTAGAACAGTATTCCATGTGCGTCCGAACCTGCGCCTTGTAAAGTTGCAGACGATGTGCCGGAATGAAATACTGTCCCGCTATGCTGAGGACGCCAAGCTTTTTAGAGGCCAATTTGGCCTTCTCTTCCAAGTGACCACGAAACTGCACCTAACTCGATATGTCGACGCCGAGGATTCCGATACTTACTGAGGCAATAAAGGGAGTGCCTTGGAACTGAATAGATACGACAAAGGGGTTCTTTTTAGCGGTTAATCCGCAAACTTTTATCTTCTGAGGGTTAAACTGAACTAGATTTAGTCGCCCCCAATTCGAGACTCTGTTCAGCAAAGACTCGACTTCAGACACAAGTTTGTCCCGGTACTCGGAAACGTTTTCCCGGGAAATATTGGAACGGCCGGTGTACAGAGCATCACCAGTGTTTTCATCTGCATAGCAATGATAGTTACGTGTTTGCAACATATCATTTATATGTGGAAGAAACAGCGTTGGTGATAGTACGCAGCCTTGTGGAACACCAGCATTAATAGGCTTGTAATCGGAACTTGCACCGCCTACAACTACCTTGATGCTCCGATCTGCAAGAAAGCTGGTAATCCAATCGCACAATTTCTCGGCAGAAATAGAGAGGGAGCTTCAAAAGAAGCGCTTTGTGCCAAACCCGATCGAAGGTCTTGGCAATGTCCAAAATAATGGCCAATGCCTCCCCCATTGACTCTACTGCCTCCGCCCATCTATGAGTTAGGTATACCAGAAGATCACCAGCTGATCGACTACGGCGAAAACCGTATTGGCGTACACTAATCAGCTGGTGATCCTCAAGGTACCTCATGAGCTGATAGTTGACAATGGACTACATTGTTTTGGAAAACAAGGAGGTGATGGCGATAGGCTGGTAGTTGGAAGGGTCTGAGCGGTCGCCTTTTTTAGGGATCGGGTGAATGAAAGCCGTCTTCCATGATTTTGGAACTACGCCTAGGGAGTAGGAGTACTGAAAAAGACGCGTTAAAACCGGTGCAAAACTCTGGAGCACACGTCCTCAGCACATTTGGGGGGATTCCGTCAGGCCCACTCGACTTGTGGATGTCCAGGGAGAGGAGTGCTTTGCAAACCGAGTGCTGTGTGAACTGCACTTCTGGCATGGAGCACTTATACCGCGGGATGGTTGGCGGCGTACTCCCCCCGTCATCGAGAGTCGAGTTGGCCGCAAAGAAAGAGCCTAGCAGATCGGCTTTCTCCTTTGCGGTATGGGCCAGTAAGTCGTGCTCCCTGTGCAGAGATGGAAGAGATGGCTGGCAGAAATTACCCTAGACAGCCTTGCCGGGAGACCAGAATACACGGGTTCCAGAAGGAAGGCGAACTAACTTCTTGCCAATTCTGCCTATGTGCTCTGACTTTTCCTTGGCAATGACTCTTTTGAAGGAGCTGGCGGAATTATACTTCTTTTTTAGAGCGCTGGTGTTTATATCCCGGGATGTTGATGCGTCATCCTAGGCTTGGTAGCACTCCTGTTTATGGCATGATGCTATTTTACAGGAGCGACCAAACCACGGCTGAGATTTGCCTCCGATGGGCACCACAGAGGAAGGAATAAAAAGTTCCATACCCTGAAGTACCACATCAGTGACAGAATCCACAACAACGTTGAGATCGTCCGGCGAGAAGCAATCCCGCCCCTGAGGGTAAAGAAAGACAGCATCATATCCCAATCATCTGACCTATAGTGCCAAAGACGGCGGCAGCCCTGCAGAATTCAACTGCGATTGCAGCGTGAGTGGCACCACACTCCGGACAAGACAATGGTCCGAGGAGCCTAAAGGGGCGTCGACGGAAATCTGATATTCGTCCGGGTGAGAGGTCAGCAAGGTTCTACAGGGAAGGTACATGATCATCCACATCTGGAATCCGCGTAGGCGAAGTAACCAGTTGTGTCAACCATATGCCAAGGCAAAATCATGAACAGATCTCCCCGCATGATCGGTTAAACGTTAACCAAGCCATTAGGCGTGATGGACATTAAAGTTGCCGAGGATCACGATCTCTGTGGAGGGGATCTGCTGTAGCAACGAATCTGGAGCCATTTGGACGCGGTCAAAGAGTCTGTCTGTTTCGGCATTACCGCTATGGGACCTATAGAGGCACCCGTAGACGCGCGAATGGTCGTCGCTGACTAAAGGTAGCCAAAGGTTGGACAGGTCCGAACATTCAAGACTGCCGAGACGTCGAGAACAGATGTCTTCTCTGACGTAAACTCAAACTCCAGCCTGAGGCACAAAGGAGTGATCCAGTTTGTAACCCGTGTAAGAGAGATACGAGACATCAGCCGGAGAAGACACCTGCGGTCCCTTGGTCAGAAAAAGCAGAGCTGGACTCGCCGTCTCTAGATAGTAGTGGACGGCATTTAGGTTAGAGTGAAGTCCCCTGATATTGCAGCAATTCACGGATAGCGTGGCAGGGGTCGCCTTGGTCTTGTTGCTCCGTTTTCCCCAAGCAGTCGTAGTCTTGAGCTGAATTCCCCCCCCCCCAGAATACGCGGCGTAGCCTGAGCACTCACGCTCAGGAGGTAAATAACTTGGTCGTGAGTGCTCAGCGAGGGATTCTCCAGGGGTACTGATACCCTCCAGGGGTAGTTTGACATTTAATTCCGCTAACATGTTGATGGGGGGAGAGGATTTGGGCCTCCGGCCACCTGCACTCACCATACGATACGCGGAAGCAGAACTTCCACTTCACGCCGATATTCTGTGAGGTCGTGGTACCACCCTGGTTTGAGCCGGCCTATACGTGCAACTGAATAGTTACCGCGTGGCTCTACCACTGGTAAATGTTGTATGATTATTATTCATTGTTCCCTGTCACTGGTCTGAGTATTTTACACCCAGCGGAAAAGCCATCGTTACACCGCCATAAGTTAAAAAATAAAAGTAAATCCCATAATCTCCTCCTACGTAGCCAACGGTGAGAAATGCGGTGCACGATTCCGCCTGTGGCACCGCTCTCGAGCGGTCGTGTCCAGGTAGTCCGCGCTATTGTCCCCGTACGGAAGTGCTATCGGGGAGGTTTGACTGACCTCCGCTTATTACTGTTATTTTTTTGGTATTGTTTTATTGTTGATTTTTGTTATTTCTCTGTTATTCTTTGTTTTTCTTGTATTGTTATACGTGTATATTGTATCGTAGTACGTCTTGTGTTCAAGTCCCTGTTCTTCTGAGAACAGGGACCCATCCCAATCCTTACTGTTCGTAGAATTAAAGCCCCGAAAATGTCCACGGTTAGCCTAATTAAGTCCCTCGTCGCCGCCCTAGGCCACACTCTTGGTCTGGGCCTTAACCTCAATGAGACGGCCCTCGCCGCCTATGTTACTCCACCTGCCCCTCAGGTACTCCAACCGCCGCCCGTAATCGCGACATACCTAGAGACTAAGAACTCTTTTGCCCCCTTAGAGATGGAGTACGCATGCTCCGAGTCCTATGCGTCGGCCTCCCGAAAGAGGCCCGCCACCAATTCTGGCACCGGTTCATCGGAGTCCTGTGACTCCGATACTCTTGCAGAGCATCATAATCTTTTGTGCTCGTTGTAAGTTAAGTTAACTTAATTAACTTAACTTTACAATGACAGAGCAGTTTGCTCTACCAAAGTCTCACGGTCGTATCAAATCTAAGGGTTTATCGCTTGTATCCTTTAATATTCGCGGTTTGCAAAATAACCTCCCAGAGCCTAAGCTCTTCGAAATGGTGAAGCCGATTTCCTCCTCCTACAGGAAACTAATCTCAAAACTAAGGACACTAAAGGCCTTTCTATTAAAAACTTTTTTCTTCTTCGTAATGACAGACCCGACCGCCGAGGCGGCGGAACGGCCATCTATAACAAGAAGACACTTCACTGCTCGCCCATTTCTACTCCGCAGCTTACCAACATGGAAACCACGGTATGCAGGCTTGCTATGACTGAACATCAATCCATCGTCATAGCCTCTTGTTACATCCCTTCAAAAAAAAATTTTGAGGCTATTTTATCTTTAGGCAATTCAGTCATTATGTTTGGAGATTTTAACTCCAAGCACTGAATACTGAATGGACATGCCGTACTACCTCCCCTAGTGGCAAGATATTGCTCGATATAACGCAGTCTCTTGATATTACCGTCCACAGTCCCCTCGGTGTTACTCACTTTCCCGATAACACCGATAACGCCCCCGATGTACTAGATTTTGCGTTACTCAAAGGAGTTTCTCTCAACCTCAGTGCAATTGAGACACTAGACGATCTAGGATCCGATCACCGACGAAAACCTTCACTAATTGGAAAGGATTCAAGGAGTCCCTAGCTAAAGCTCTGGACTCACAGGACTCTACCATCTACTCTATCCCTATCGTCGGACTTAGACAGTCCACTTTTTTCACTCTCCACCCTTAATAAATCCTCCATTAAGGAGAAGGAAAGGGTCATCCCGGTTGCTAACAATAGTGGACTTCCCCTACATATTAGAAACCTATTCAAAGCCAAGAAAGCTGCTTTCCAGAGAGCATCAAAATATCCCACCCCCGAATATTAGCACACAGCCAATCGTCTTCAACGAGAACTCCGTTTCCGCCTCTCTGATTTTCGAGACTTCGAAAAGAGCAAACTTATGGAGAATCCTCTCTCTCCATCTCATACAGCGTACTATCAGATGGCTAGAGCCCTCCGCATAGACGCTATCACCTACAATCACCCTCTCTCCCGTCCAGACGGTACGGTTGCCTTAAAGGACGAGGAAAAGGCTGAGTGCCTTGCAGACAGCATTGCTGCACAATGCTCTCCTAGCTCTCAACCCGTCGACCCCTCACACGTCCCGGCATTGGAGGATGACGTCCACCGCCGGAACTCACCCCTACAGCCTCCGAACCTATCTCTGTGTCCAATGATGAGATTTCATCCCTCATCAAAGGACTTAAGCCTAAAAAGGCCCCGGGCGCGGATGGCATCTCCAACCAAGCCATAAAACACTTTCCTGAGCAGGGGTTAACCTTTTAATCTATTATCTTCAACGCCTGCTTCAACCTTAGTTACTTTCCCACTACGTGGAAAGAAGCAACTGTGATTGGTATTCCCAAGCCAGGCAAGCCTCTCAACCTCCCCTCCAGTCATCGCCCAATTAGCCTCCTCAAGAAAGAGTCATCCAAACTCGCATGAGGTGCTATCTGTTTCCCACAAACGGTGACCCTCTTATCATTCCCCATCAATTCGGTTTCCGAGCGAAACACTCATGTCCCCAACAAGTTCACCGTATTGTGGAATATATCCTAAGCGGTTTTTATCCTCGTAGTCGTAAAAACATCGCGGTCTTTTTCGACATAGCTAAAGCCTTTGATAGAGTCTGGCATACAGGCCTTATCTACAAGTTATACAAAATAGGTCTCCCCGATCGTCTAGTACGTCTCGTGGCCTCTTACCTAAAGCATCGTACCTTTCGTTTTAGACACGAAGCCACACTATCTTCACAGCGCCCTATCAAAGCTGGTGTCCCTCAGGGCTCAGTACTTGCTCCTCTGTTGTACATCCTGTTCACCAAAGACATTCCCATCCCGTCGAAAGGTGTTCAGCTCTCCCTCTTCGCAGACGACACTGCTCTCTACTGTAAAGGTATCTCGCTACCTTTCATACGGAACAAGGTTCAAAAGTCAGTTGACGACCTAGGAGCTTGGTTCAAAAATTGGCGCATCGATGTGAACCCGGAGAAGAGCTCCACCGTTCACTTCGATTATAAACGACGCCGTCTCAAAAACACCCCACCATTACGTATGCTAGGGACCCCTGTCCCCTGGCATACGTCTGCCAAATATTTAGGTGTCACTCTAGACACAAGGCTCACTTTCAGGCCCCACGTCAAAAGAGTAACTCGTCACACACGTTTTTACCTGAGTAGACTCAACAGTATGTTGGGCCGACACAGTAAAATGTCCCTCAGAAACAAGCGTACCCTTTATAAGGTCTGTATACGACTAGTCATGTCCTACGCGGGCCCCATTTTTGCCCACGCTGACCCTAAAATTATTAATGAACTCCAAATAGTTCAAAACCTTTTCTGTCGTCGAGCTGCGAACGCACCTTGGTACGTCCGTAATGCCGACCTTCATCGGGACCTAGAGCTCCCTACAATTCAACAATTTCTTAAAAAAACTCTCTGAGAACTTCTTCAAAGCCTCAGAGTCACACTCCAATCATCTTATTCGTGAGGCAGCTACTTATGCAGCCCCACCCCCCTCTCGCTATCGAGTCCGCAGGCCGAGAAACTCTCACTCGGACCCGCCTAATAAACTATCAAACGACCTGAACTGCCTCCTGGCGGCTCAGGCCAACTCTAATTAAATTAAATTATTCATAATTAATTTGCCTTCGTAGGCACTCCCTCAGCGGCTCGTAGCCGCCTGCGCCCTCTTTTCCCAAAAGAGGTTCGCTTCCGGTACGGCATAAGAAGCTTAAACAGCTGGTTACCAGTCCCCAAAGGCGATTTTTAGAGGGTATCACTTAGGTTCCCCCGGTAGGCAGTGAGTCCCTCATAACCTCGATAGACAGGCCGTCGTGGTATGCGTAAAACATTTTTCGCCTCCCTACATAATGGGTAGCCCTTTTCCAATTGCTTCGGGCGCAGAAAAAAAAAGAAATACGGTAACTGATTCTCTTACGTGGCCATTACACGGCAACGTGATAAAATTACTAATTAAAATTAGCTAAACAGGATTTTTGCTTTTGATGATATTTACTAGAATTTCTTTACTTAATTATTAAGTAAAGAGTGTTTTTCTGGACTTGTATGGGCGGTGTAAGAATATCCATTAACCTATATCGTTCTGTGGGTATCGTAATAGGTGACAAAAGAAAACAAACCAGGAAAAGGAAAGCAGCTTAGTATAAAGAACAACTAAAAAAACTGCGGTTGCCAAACTACGTGGCAACTATGGTAAATATTCTCTCTATTAGACAATCTATGTGGAAGTCCAAAATTCAACAGTGGACGTTTTATAGATATAACAGAGTAATTTATAAAAAATAAAGTTATATTAAATATAACCTAGATACATCCTGGCATTGATGTCCATCTGCTCGTAAAATTTCATCACAATCGGTCCAGTCATTTTGAAGATTACCCAAGTCAGCTAGTCACATAGACAGACAATTTTTTAAATGTTTTTATATTTTTTTATAGAATAATATTACATGTATACTTAATTGAGAATCGAAATGCAGATGCGTTTTCACACTTGAGGACTAAGACGGAATGCCTCGTTTCCAGAAAAAGGGTCATATGGGTTATTTATTTCTTTATAGCAAGTAAATAAGCTAATAAGCTTAAAGGGAGCCAGATATTTCAATACATATATGTAAAGATAGTAAAACGAAGAAAATTTCACTGAGATATAAATTCCAAGCATATTTCTGTATCATTATACTAATAAATAAAAAAATATATATGTTTTTTAAATAATAGTTTAGTAGTAAATGCAAGGTTATAGCTTAAAGTATCACTGCATGTTGAAATCCATATTCTAGTAGTTCGCTGAGGAACCAGAGCAAACAACTGCACCCAAATCAAGATGAAGTGGCTACACGCCAACTCCTTAAATCAACAGCTTTTAGGAAAAAGAGTATCTGAGTGCCCGTTTCCTGCTGATAATCATACGAATCTGCATTACATGAATGGAATGAACTTCCAGTGGCATTGACCGTATTATGCGGCAAAAGTGCAAAATTTTCGTTCGTGCGAGACGAATAAAACGATCTTGCCTCGTGAGGATAATTGTAACCCTTAAGAATCTATTATAATATGTTAAGCAGTGGACTGTTTGCGGCAGAAGCGATGGTAATATAGAAAATACTACTACGATTGATGTTATCTAATGCAATCATATACCTGCATTGTACCATACATTTTATTTACTTAACAAAGTTGGTTTAACTTAAATAAAATATGTTTATCACTACAGTTAGAAATTTTAATAAGAATATTTTATTTATATTTCTATTTTAATAGGCACCTCTATAATATAAAAGAGAGAAGATATCAAGCAACATAACATACAAACAAAAATAAGAACATACACTCGAATTTCCAAAATCAATACACAAATCAAGTAACGTAACTCAAAAAGTGAGGTATACCTCACTTTGTGTTTTTTGTTCTTATTTTGACTTGGCAGTCTGTATGTAAATAATACGTATATTTCGCGGTCTTATAATTTCAACTGCTTATTTAAATTAAATAAAATTATGGATGATAAAATGTAGATCGAGCCGTTTCTCCTGAATACCGTTCGTAACAACGTATTAATTTTCCTGATTTAAGATCTTAGCGCTTCCTTGAATGTCCTTTTTTGTTGATATTTTAACACACGTAGGACTGAGATTATGGTCTCCGCATCTCCTCAATAAATTTAAAGATGTTATACATCTTGTATCTCCCATAGTCGCTGACATGTTTATGGAGGACTTTGAGAAGAAAGCCCTTCTTACTGCCCCTGTAAATCCAAGATTCTACAAGCGGTACGTAGATGACACTTTCACAATTTTACAATCTGACAAAGTAACTGCATTTTTAGATCACCTTAACTCTATAAGAACTAAAAACCCATTCACAATGGAGTATAAGGCAAATAATTCTTTAGATTTCCTAGATGTTTTAGTCATCCTAAATCCTAATAACACTATTGGTCACACTGTGTATAGGAAAAAGACCCATACCAACCGATATTTAAATGGCGAATCTCACCATCGTTGTCCAAAGTTTGCTACCGTGAGTAAATATTTGTTTCAGAGAGCACGAGGGATTTGTGACAGAAAACATCTGGCCGCCAAGCTTCAGCACATCTAGCAAGTATTGCAAGACAACAAGCTTCGGTTCCCGCGCCTACGTCATAGTGTCCGAGTGAAGCCGGCCACAGTCAAGTGTGCGCCTACTATACTACCGTATGTCAGTCAAAGACAAGGTTGGCTACATCTTGAAGCGAGATTCCATTATAACATTCTACAAACCGCCGAAGAAGATGAGTCAATTTTTATCATCCGTCAAGTGTAATTAATATTCGTCTACAAGATGAAGGATTTGATTGTGAATGTGGTCTCTCGTACATTATTCAAGCAAAAAGGTCAATAAAAACCCTCGTGAAAGAACGTATAGTTTACGTGATACACCGACGTTCCGGGAAGTCTGCATTCTGTGAACATGTTCAAGATCGTCCCCACCATTACATCAGATTTGATAAAATACAAATCCTTGCAAAAGGACACCGATGCCTACCAAGGATGATACTAATTTCAATAGAGAATATGGATGGGTGCTGCCATCTACTTGGGATCTTATAATTAAGAAAATTAAACCCAAACCCAAGCATACCACTGCTAGACTTTAAGAGACTGTAAGTTCGTTCTGCGTAGATCGGACCAGAAAGTAATATTAAAAAAGTGAAGGTAGCTGGGATAACTATGATATTGAGATGTCAAACATCTCAGTCCCTCCGTGATCATGGGTGCTGTAAAGCACTCGAAACGTCATAAATTAAAAATTAGATAAATTAAGTAAATTAAACGCGATAGAATCCGTAAATATAGTTTTATTCAATGTGTAGTGTTCGCGTAAATTTAAATAATCATTATGCCTATATATAATTTCGTTATACAATATTTGGCTATTGTTTTATAGGATCTCAAAGTGCATGCTACTTACTACTTATAACTGTTACTTTTATACTGCTTTCTAGTAGTAGAGTAACAGTTATAACCTTTCATTTTAAATTGATATAACTCATATTTTTTGATATTTATCTTCTAAGTTTGTTAAGTAATTACTTATAAGAACATAATATTATACATAATAT
Organism: Parnassius apollo; assembly: GCA_907164705.1. Taxonomy (NCBI): domain Eukaryota; kingdom Metazoa; phylum Arthropoda; class Insecta; order Lepidoptera; family Papilionidae; genus Parnassius; species Parnassius apollo. Next base: position 4,308,391 of record CAJQZP010000049.1, read on the forward strand.
AACATATTATAAATAACTACCTATAGGAGCAGATAGTTAAAGTTTTTTCTTAACGAACGAATATTTATGTGTTTGAAATAAATTGAATCATGATTATTTAATAAGACGTTTTACCATAATTGTAGGTTTTGAAATTTCTTATATATATTTTCAAGGTATTGAACCTTGAAAATCCATTAATCAGGTATAAACGTGTGGAATATTTAATAGACTTCGCAGTATGTTTACTTTCCACGTGCTTGTTAATATTATTTATATCAATCTCACATCCCACATTTTCAAATTTTTTCTAAATCCTATTTTTTGCCAATAATATTTTTGTATCCTGTATTCCAATATACCTATACTTACGTGGCACTTAACCAAACGGCACCAAACTAGTTGTCACGTTTGGCGAGTTACTTTACTAACGTGTGTATATACGTAAATTACTATCATTATTACTATATTGTGTATTTTGTCAACGCCACCACTTTCCAGCTTAAGTTTTCCGATCAAATAAATATGATATAAAACTTTGATTGCTCATAGGCAGAGAAATAATTTAGCGTCCTTTTATGGTTTACAATTCCACAATATAACCGGGTCTGATATTTGATTAATAAGGAAATATTCTTTATTGTTTATTTTATGTAGGCATTCTAAGACTTTTTTGTCAACATGTTATTTAAATTTAAATCAAATAAACTGAAATTTATTGACGTTTCGAATTTAAACTTTTTTAAAGTAACTTATTTTGTAAACATGTTATTTTTTAAACAGGCTATTTTTAACACTTCTTGAAATTTTCAAGTTTTGTTTACCGTGGTTTAAATTCATGAACAGGTTGTATAATAATAAGTATTTAATATCCAAATTGAACAATTTAAATAAGTGCCGGTTTAAAAGATCTAGGTTATTTCCAAATCATATAGTTATGTGCATTGACATTATCCTAGATATTTTCAAATTTATCATCATAATTACAGCCCTTCGCAAGTCCACTGCTGAACATAAGCCAAGGAAGCAAGGAATATAAGAGGTGAAAGAAGGAGAAGCCTATGAAATTGTATACAATTATATAATATTATTTTACGTTAAATTTTGCGTAGTTAGATTATTTACTTTTTTAATTTATGTCTCAGCAAAGCATCGTCCCACTATTTGAAATATTACTTATTTTTACTTATTAAAAGTCATTTTTTATTATGATCCCACCGATATTCAACAAATCGTCTGTCAAGTAGGCTTGAAAACTTTCAACTCCCAAACAAGCCAGTCTCCTAAAATACTTTAATAACTCAAATTTAACAAATAAATATATAATTTTGCCACTTCAACTTTCTATGACTATGGGAAAGCCTTTAATTTGGTTAAAATATGGGCGGTGCTACAGTTATTTAACAGAATGCTATAAGAAATTACTAAAGTCTGTACAGTAAAGCTACACTACCTAACCGAATACAAAACTAGAGTACATAATTAATTAATTAATCTACTTGCAATATGGTGTAAGACAGAGGACATTATATCCCTTAAAATAATATTAACAATATCTATATTGCTTATATTATTTTGAGTATATTTTGAGTTACATTATATCCCTCAAAATAATATTAACAATATTTATATTAATAATTAAATAATTTACTTTATTAATTACTTTAACTTTTATGTTTAAGTTTATTATCTATTTTACTTTGAACTTCACAAATATAATATAGTAAGCTTAATACGAAAAAGCAGTCAAAATTTAAATTAGAAGTAATATAATTTTTTTACTAATCCGTTATAAATTTATCACAAATATTTTACTTTCTACTTCATAAATGTAATACAGAAAGTTTAATACAAAGAACTAGTCAATATTTAAATTAGAATCAAAATATATCTTTTATTAAACCGTTATAAATTAGTAGCTGGGCGTTAACTAATTTACTACGATTTCTTAGAACAAAGCAACGTTTCAAATTAAAGTGAAACTCTGTATTCAATCAAGTGTAACGACGTGTAATCAGAACATTATTTATGCACGACTACTGAATTAAATTTGTTCTATGAACTGGAGTAAAATTAAAGAAAAGTCAGAGTAATCTTTACATCTAGCTCTATCCTATTAAATTACATTACTTTCACAACGTTGTCAAAAACAGTTCAAATGAAAATATAAAGTTACTTAGTTAAAGTTATTAGCTTTGTTAATGATCGCTTATATGGCAGTGAAGACTTCCATAAAAATATCGAGTTTGTTACAAGCAACTCCACAATTCATCTGATGGTAAATGGCCACCAAAGCCTACGGCCACTTGCAATAAACTTATTACAGAGAATAAATGCATGTGTGATTAATTTAGAGGATCTTTGTCTGCTAAAAGAATCCTAATTATACTTTTCAAACCGAATTGCGGCAGGTATATCTATCAAACATTAGATAGAGGCTAGAGTGGGGTTTTTCTAAACTATTTTATGATAATTATCATCCATATTACTAGGTAAATACCCACTTTAATGTATGGTAGTGAAAGATAGGTGTGGCAGAAGAAGCATGAAAATAGAATAAATGCTATAGATATACGGTCTTTTAGGAGTATGGTAGAGCTGAATCTGAATGACAGGGTACGAAGTTGTGCGATAAGAGAAAATTTTTTGAAGTGAATTATAAGAGAAAAAAAGTTGTGACCAGGATTCAGAAAGGAATGCTTCAGTGGTTTAATCATGTAGAAAGAATGAACGAGGAAAGCAAATTTATATTGCAGATGTGAATGGCAGCGTCGGGAAGGGATGCCCTAGATGAAGTTTTATCGACCAAATTGGCGATGTTTTTTAGAATGGGCCGCATTAGGGTACCCTTAACCGACGAGCGTGTATGCGACAAGATATATGGATGTAAAGGAAGCGAGAGAGGTGTGTCAGGATCGTGCCAAGTGGAAGTCCGTAGTCTATGCCTACCCTTCTGTAAGATTCATTTCGTTTTAATTACGGGTAAGTACTTACTTTCTTAGTAGCTTCTTATATTATTTGTGTGCTGTTAGGATTTTTATTATTTCATATATTTAGAGAATTTTTTTTGACGGAGGATGGATACTAAGGTGTCTCTGATGATGTCAATTTCCTTATGATTCACTCAGAAGTTTGGTAAAGGATCTCAGTAATGCTACATAGACCCAAGTGCCAGTCCAACGTGGTAAGTACGAGTACATAAAAATCAGACAGGGTACGAAGTTGTGCGATAAGAGAAAATTTTTGAAGTGAATTATAAGAGAAAAAAAAGTTGTAACCAGGATTCAGAAAGGAATGCTTCAGTGGTTTAATCATGTAGAAAGAATGAACGAGGAAAGCAAATTTATATTGCAGATGTGAATGGCAGCGTCAGGAAGGGATGCCCTAGATGAAGTTTTATCGACCAAATTGGCGATGTTTTTTAGAATGGGCCGCATTAGGGTACCCTTAACCGACGAGCGTGTATGCGACAAGATATGTGGATGTAAAGGAAGCGAGAGAGGTGTGTCAGGATCGTGCCAAGTGGAAGTCCGTAGTCTATGCCTACCCTTCTGCAAGATAGGCATGCGTATTTATATATGGATGTGTGTATGTATTACTATGTGCTAGAACTCCTTCTCTGCTTTAGAGTATTTCTGGTTCCGGGTAGTTACCATCCTCTCGCCTATGTCCCTTCCATCAAACAGCAGTGATTGGAGTAGGCATTTCATGTCAGTTCTCAGAGTTATTAACTGAGGTTTTACCCTCTTTGTTTGCAGTTAATTCTTTGACAAACCCTTTTTGATATAACTTTAAACGATGTAAGCGTAGAAAAACAAAGCGTAGTGATTATGAAAGGGGGAAGAATAATTTGTGGAGAACTGCGAGATTTCAATTATGCTTCAAGTGTTTTCAAGTATGCGACTAAATCAATCTGGGGGCACGGTAGTGCACCCGCCAAGTCCAGCAAAAAAGCGGCACGGCCGTACTATACTTTTCTCGAAGCAATTCAGGCCATTTTCGACCCTCTATAACTTCGTAGAGGATAAAACTAGCAGCCTGAATTTTCAGTTACCCAGTAGACATTATATAACCATAATATATTTCAAATTTCATTCAATTTGAACCAGTAGTTTAAGAAGTATAACTAGTCAAAGTTTCTTAATTTTGTCACTCACTGACTGACCGATCATCAAAAGTCTAAGGCACTTTTAGCAGACATAGAAGCTTCAAATTCAGAACACAATTAGTGTTTAGTGTATAAATCAAGGAAAAACTAAAATACTTTTTAATTTCGGTCCAGTTTCTAGATACACCAACTGCACAAATAACTTTGTAATCCTATATAAATATATAGAATAACAAAGTTACATTTGCAGTTAATGAATCAGTGTACTTGTATACGTATAATAGGTGTAGATAGGTACGTTGTTGGCATTCAGGAAGTAGAAGGTACTGGAAAGTAAAAAAATAGACTATCTTATCTCAAAAAGAAATGAGATGCCATCAAAAACATAACTTGTAAAAAAACCAAGTCTCGCAACTCAGTTCTTCTACCTTAAAAAGTAGTGAAATCCATGTAATACCAAGACGGTTAATTTATTCAGTCCCTACTTAAGGGCCCTTCTGTTTTAAATTATTACGTAATTAGCTAACCTAACAACATTTTATAGTGACCATATCAATGTTAAAAATCTTTTATGTTTTAAATATAAAGATTGACTTGGCAATCGCAAGAAAACACAATGTATCTCACAAGTAGTACATATTATATTAAATTAGATTGCTTAGTGCGATTGCCAAGTCAATCTTTATATTTAAAACATAAAAGATTTTTAACATTGATATGGTCACTATAAAATGTTCTTAGGTTAGCTAATTACGTAATAATTTAAAACAGAAGGGCCTTTAAGTAGGGACTGAATAAATTAACCGACTTGGTATTACATGGATTTCACTACTTTTTAAGGTAGAAGAACTGAGTTGCGAGACTTGGTTTTTTTACAAGTTATGTTTTTGATGGCATTGAATATATTTGTTACGCATACGTTGAATTTGAATGTGTCTTAGTGACATACTGTCAAAATCGATGCGTGTTATAATGTTAATGATGCTCATAATGTCACAGCTGTGCCGATTTACTCGGAACTAACCTAAGGTAGCACGGCTGCTAGTTCCTTAATAGTGTCTAAAATTACTTATCCATTGATAAATTATTATAACTTTTATTTTAACAAACGTTATTATTAGTTTTATTTGCTAGTAAAATAGATAAATGAGACAATAAATTCAGGATTTATTGACGCCGAATCACATAAAGTCTTAATTTTTTTCAGATAATACCGTCTGAAAATATAAGACACCTTTTACTGTAAACAGTCGTAGCGGGTGTATTAATATTTTTCACTCCCTCTTGTATTTTTCTACTATACGACCGACCTTTCTACTATACGTGCCAACTATGGCAAAAAGCACCCCTTTGCAATCTATGGAAGATACCTATATTCAGTAGGAGAAATCAGATAGGCTGTAACTAACAAATAAATGAAAAATTCTTTGAGTGTGCTTCTTCTCTGGTCAAGCCACATCATTCATGTTGCATCCGTATTATACATACATTTGTATTTATTCTGCGATTGCTATCGCAGACTAAATACAATATGTATTTGTAATGAAGGGATACGGCAAATCAATTACAAATAAAAAATAGAGGATTAATTGCACCTTTGACACTGCTGCTCGTCGCTCGTTTGGGTATATTATGACTAAGATAAATGCTTCGTTTCCAGTAAACAGGGTCTCCGGTTCACTACACTTACCATACGAAATACTGCAGCGTTAAGCTACTGTTTTACGCTGGTATTTTGTGAGAACATGGTCCTTCCCTCGTTGAGCCGACCCATTATTGCTACAACTATACTACTAATATAGCTACAGCATGGCTGTACCACGTATAAAATATGTACTAGCTATGGCTAGGTATGTGGCTACTACAGTGTATGGACGTAATTGGTCGTTACTTTGGTTCTACGTGATTAAAAATTCTATCTCGCAGTGGAATTCTAAACATAGCCTCTCAGAGATCAAAATCAAACAGAGTTTCTCAGTATCTTAATTCAAATATATAAATAATTGCAAATAAAATTTTATAACTGTAGTGACGGTGTACGAATATCTACTACCCCACATCGTCCAGTGTGAGTCGTTAGGGGCGACAAAGGGATATCAATCCGGATTCATCAAGCGTCTTTATAATAACAACTACAAAATTAAAAAAATCTCCGGCTGTAAACCCGCATGCCAAGCGTGGCAACAATGCCAAAAATCGCAAATACAAAGCAATCAGAAGGAATCATAATAAAAAGTCCACTGATGGCTTGGGCCTCTCCCACTGTTTGAATGATTTCTTAATAAACACGCGTGGTAGATGGTCTAATGAGCGCCGTACAGCGACGTATGTTACCTTTGGCGGTGCTTCCTCTCACTTGAACTTTTACGTCTGACGTTAACGAGATGGATATACGAGTATAATCGTCTGTTGGAAGCTAAAAGAAATGTCGTATCTCATAGAAGACTCTTACGATACCCATAGAATGGGCTAACGGTTTTACACTACCATCCCATGGCAACTTAATGAATATATTCATAAGTGATACATGCCACTTCAAAAATACAATAGTTGACAAGCGTTGCGAAGATTTTTATGTACTCGTACTTACCACGTTGGACTGGCACTTGGGTCTACGTAGCATTACTGAGATCCTTTACCAAATTTCTGAGTGAATCATAAGGAAAGTGACATCATCAGAGACACCTTAGTATCCATCCTCCGTCAAAAAAAATTCTCTAAATATATGAAATAATAGAAATCCTAACAGCATACAAATAATGTAAGAAGCTACTAGGAAAGTAAGTACTTAACCGTAATTAAAACGAACTGAAGCAAGAGAATTACGGTGCGACCGAAAAATTCCGTGGAGTGCCATCAGTTAAAAATTTCAACTTAATTTCACGCACACGATCAGTTTTTGGATGTACGTCAAATCGACTGAGCTATTTCAACTGACAGTACACCCGAAAAAATCCGTGGGTTGTCGTCAATTGAAAATTTCAACTTAGGATTTCACACTCACGGTCAGTTTTTGAATATAGGTACGTCAGTTCAACTGATCATTTTAAATGAGTGTGTGTGGGGACCATAATACTATCCCGAAGTTGTTTTACGCGTCGACACAGTAAGATAAATCAGGAGATGGGCATTTTCTTCTACTTCACTCAAAATAAAAATAAAACACTACTGTCGACATGAGGGCCATCCGTAGAAACTATAGCGAATTTTCTCCCAATGACGTAATTAACCTATGAGCGACCTTTGTTCAATTATGATATTTTGAAAGGCAATAATGAATAAATGTTTTTCAATAGGTATTTTGTAATCATTCTAAAGTTAGATTCACGTCAGCCAAACAACAGAGTGAATCGCGTCCTGGTAAGTTTGTTATTTGGATTATAGTAAAATTACGGTTAAAAGTAAGTCCCTCAGTTGGGCACAGGCCTGCTTTCATATCTGAAAAGGGTATGAAGTAATAAGTTCACTGTACTGAGCCAGTACGTAGTGGCGGACTTTATTTTAGTTTTATTTTATTTTATTTTACTTCATTATTCAGGTAAATACACCCATTTTATTAGTAAACTTAAAACTTAAAAACTAGGGGTTAGTAAATTCACAAAATACATAAATTATTACTACACAAAAATTATTATTTATTATTAAACCCATATGCACCCATATGCACTGTGTTCCAGTACCTCATCACAGGGCAATCTTGCCTTCCATATATGGAAGCTAGGAGGGCGTTGGTGCTGTCTCGCACGCGACGCATCAAGGAGGCTATTCTTTTGCGTAATATTCCTGCAAAACTGTCCGCGCGTGCCGCAGAAAACATACGCGATGCGCTGCAAAAGCGTGGCAGCCCCAACAACATCCTGAATCCATTGTTGTACTGAACACGTAGCGCATTGAGAATTCGGCGAGTACACTTCGTCCACAGGCTACAGGTGTAGAATGTCTGACAGTAAGCTTTGAATAACGTTATCTTTACTTCATTCAAGGTGCTTTTTCGTGCTGTAACTGTAGTAAAGCAAACATCAAGTAATCAGGCGTATTATTATTCATGTATGCGACTCCTATAACATCTTAAAACTGGGATATAGTTACAACGCACCACAACTATGGCAAAATATGGAGACCTTGGATCCCTACATTAACGGGGTTAGGCAAGAAGTTCAGCAAAATGCAGAAGGAACCACTGAGGTAAACGAAAATATTAAAAACTTTTTTCTAACATTTGTTCAACTATCGCGAAGAAAAGAAAAACTACCCACATGGATGCAGAATTGATTTCAAAATTCGAACCAGGCCCAAAATCGTTGAGTGCTAAGGCTTGGCATAATAAGATCGATCCATCAGGTCACATATACATTATTATTTATGTCTGTGGTATAATTTCGTTCCTCGGATGTGCAGACTTGATCACGAAATTTTCTAGTACCCACGAGTATGTAATAAAACATCAATTAAAATTATAATTATCATTTCATTGGCGCTGGCAGGGATCGAACTTAGGTATGCACTACTCTCGCGAGAACTCAGCCTGTGAGCCACCATGACTCACTGAAAATAAAAGCTATATTAAGCAATTGCTTTCAAAGCAATCCTTTGTTCCTTAAATAAGTTTGCATTGAGTATTAGTATCATTTCTAAATTAATTAGTTCATTATATTATTAGATAAACAACGCTCAGACTTAAACAAATATTTGCTACTGTCTTTATCGTATCTACTCAATTTAAGTTTAGTCCCCTAGCTAACTCAAAATTTGTCGAGATTCATGTTATAATCAGATCACAGACATTTTTAAATATCCAGATTCATATTTTCCATCTAAATAATTATAAGTAGAGTAGCACCCAGAAATGAAAATTTGTGGTATATATTTGTGTAATCTGTATCTTTATCTATAGACCGAGTGACGTTAGTTATCGAGTGGCAGGCAAAAAATAAAATTGGACTTCAAAAGCGTTCGCAGAAAAGTGGGACACTATTTGATGCTGGCATATCTATCCCAACTTTACAAGTTGCAAGGTTGACATCCAGAAGTTCCGCATCCAGCAAAGACGTGAACAGTTTTTTTCTGATCGGCTCCTTACACTTGGTGTTGCGACAAAATGTTGCAACCCTTATATTTTCTAGCACATTTGCCATACAGTGTTGTTCGTATTAATTCTAGCTGCCAAATTCCATCACCACAAATATATTTTCGATACTATCCACCCCATCTAAATGCTTGGCAATACACCGCTGTATGATTTACTACGATTTTTCCTTCGCTAGACTTTTTTTGTAGAATTGGACTTATGGACAAGAAACGTACTTACTCCTATTTAAACGGCTGGCTACGCACCTATAATTCCCTGCAGTTGAATATTGGTTCCAGTCGTCACTTACCATTAGGTGACCAGCGTGCACGTTTGCCCCGTGGTTTTCTTTACCTTTTATAATAAAAAAATAATAAACCTCAATGTGTCTTTTTTGTAAGCGAGATTTCTTGTCTCTTCTTGTCTGAAGTTTCTCATTTATTTATTTTTAAGAAAAAATAAATTTCATCAGAAATAAGAAGAATACAAATAAAAAATTCCAATTTCAAACCATAAAACAACCTAAACATGTTTTGTTTTCTTTTGTACCAATTCAACTTTTTCCTCGTTTTATTTAGAAAGTTGAAATGATACTCACGAGCCCGATTACTTTTTGATAGGTCATTAAGTTTTATAAGAAGTCTTTAAAAAAATACATAATATAAGATTTATAACTTTTATATGTTTATATAATGTATATATTTTTTGAGATATTAACTACGAAATAGAAATAAATTAAAACGTTTAATAAATCTGTAAAAACTCGTGACAGTAATTCTAATATTTGTAAATTTGTTGTGTAGGCACGTATTAACCGTTCTTATTTTGAAACGATCTCGCTGAGCTTCTTGACGAGGCCGAAATACCAATATTGGTAAAAGCAAGACCAATGATATTTCAGAATGATGGTTGTCCAGCGTTATTACTACAACGTAAGTACTATTGAGGATGTTATTAAAGTAAATACAATGCAAGAGAAGCCGCGAGTAAATTTCAAATAAAAATAACAAATTAGATCAGGAAAATTCAATCACGTAGCTTTAGTGTCTGTAAGATTAGTATTCTCATGCCCTTGACATAAAACCTATAAAATTTTCAAATTACAGGGTTCCTCTATGTTCCGTTTTGAGATGAATAAAATTAAAATGGAATAAACTCTGCATCCAATATATAGGGTATTACAATAATCTCTCTATATCTCAGTATCTATGTTTAAATGGGTCTGTCCCCAGCACTAAAAGTAATATCTTTTAATTATTAATAAAAAAGTATGTTCAAAAGCTAAAAATATTCTACAAATTTTGTTGAAAAAAAGAGGAAAAATATTTTCTTTAAAAATGTGACAAATTACAATTTTTCAGTTCTTTTTAAAATGTGACAAGCCAATTTTCTTTCTTGACAGTGCCCCTTTATAAGTATCACTATGAAAGATTTTCTAAAATTACTTTATCTTCAAGTTGTATACAAAGAATCCAATTTAATATGATGGTTTACGTCAACTCAAAATGGGAGAAATGAAAATTAATTAAAATAAAAGTTTTAATTAAAGTTTTGACACGTTCATTATAGCCTAACAAAAGTCCACTGCTGAATAAAAGACCTCTTCAGTAGAAAACTTCATAAAGTGAAATTTGCTATGGCTTGCTTGGCAGGCGGGTAGCCAAAGCATTTTTTTCATTATATTTAGTTGTTTTCAGTCGAAGTTGCGGCCCAACTTCTGTTTCATTTCCATCTGTCGTCTATACAACACGCACGACATGATAATTTGAGGATCTGAACAGTCTCCAATCATCATACTGTAGTAACGAAATCTCATCTTCTTAAATTAAGTATCTTACTTTTATAAAATATACAACAGAGTCAGTAATTTGTTAATTAGTGAGAGGCGCTGTAATATAGGACAAAAGGTTCTCAAGATTTTTTTTTTATTTGGTTCACAAATGGAATGTAACGTGTACATGGTTCACGTAACTTGAAAAAAAGTAACAAACAAACGTTCATTCTAATAACAGTGAACACGGCATGCAACAAGTGGACGAGATAACAAATACAACTAAAGAAAGGAAAAAACTCTAAAATAATAAATATTAATTAATTAATGGCTAATCTAATGTTAGCCCTTGCTGAGGCCATAGAACCATGAAAGATGTCGAACAAATCACGAATATTATTGTAACTATTAGTCATTCTGTATAATGGCGAGTGATGACCTGCCACTGTTTTACAGTGTGGCGTGACAAAAGTCTTTTTGCGGCCCAGGCGACGGCCAGCTCCAGGGACCGATACATCTAAATGATTTAAAATGTCCGGACAGTTGACGAGACCATGGATAATTTTATAGAGGAACAAGACATCAGATGATTCTCGCCACTTGGATAGTTGTTCTAATTTGTAGTGTGCTAATCTACTCTCGTATGAAATGAGTGTCCTGTATTGGTTATTTGCATACGATAACTGGTACATAAACCTTTTCTGAATCTTTTCCAGTCGGTTTGAGTGACACTTGTACCCCGGATTCCAGACTGGGCTAGCGTATTCAACAATAGTTCTCAGCAAACAGTTGTAGACTGGAATGATTAAACCAGGGTCTTTAAAAGATTTTATTTGCCTAGATATAAACCCGGATAATTTAGAAGCTTGTTTTGTTATTGTGTCGATATGACTTCTAAAGCTGAGCGTGCTGTCAATTAAAACGCCTAAGTCTAGGATTTCCGTGACCTCACCCAATGGCTCATCGTTTAACTTGTATGTTGCCTCGGTTTTATTTTTCTTTCAAGTTAACTTTAGATGAGAACATTTTCCAGTATTGAGGATCATATGGTTTTGACGACACCAGTCGTATAATCTATCCAACTCTAACTGTAAAGCGGTCACATCTAGTTTGGAGTCAATGATTTTGTACAGTTTAAGGTCGTCTGCGTACATTTTAAAATTACATTCGATTATATTGGCTAGATCGTTTATGAAAATAAGAAAGAACAATGGACCGATATGAGAGCCCTGGGTAACGCCTGAAGGAATCTCTCTAGCTGAGGATGAATAACCACGCAACGAGACTAACTGTGACCGATTTCTGAGATAGGAATCGCACCAGCGCAGCAGTGAACCATGGACCCCCATTAGCATGATCTTCTTTATCAGCAGGTCATGGTTGATGAGATCGAAAGCCTTGCTAAAATCGGTGTAAATACTGTGTACCTCTTTATTCCTATCCAGTGCACATGCAATATCATTAACAAAACCGACTAAGTTAGATGTTGTAGACTTTTTAGGCTGAAACCCATGTTGGTTTGGATGCAGGCGCTCTTTGACGTGCCAATATATTGTTTTATGAACAAATGACTCTAGAACCTTACCGGGTGCTGGAAGTATGGAAACAGGCCTGTAATTGGACACATCGGCGAGATCTCCTTTTTTATAGATGGGGATGATGCGCGCCTTTTTACATACGCGGGGGAAAATGCCGTTTCGGATAGAGTGGTTAAATATATAGGTAAGAGGTTTTGACATACTTTTCTTGAAGTTCTGAAGTCTTGCTTCCATCCAATCCCATCAATGCTCTTTCTACCTCGCAGACAGTGAGTGAGCTGATGTTCAGACAGTTCTCGTAACTGTGGAGAGCTGTATTATTGACATTGGATGACTTGGTTGTCAAATTGGTGATTTTGTGACTAAACCAAAATGGGTATTTATTTTTTCTTATTTTCATTATCATGACAAACTTTAAAGTATTGTCTTGAATTTAACAATAGAATATATCAAGCATAACGTCTAAACTGTAATGTATAACCATGAAAAAGATTCTTCCAGTTGCAATTTATAAGATTACTTATTTATATTTTCATAGTTTCCATTGTAAAAGTTTTACTAACTTAGTATACTTGTCACGAAAACAAAGTATAATCTCATTTATTAACGAAATATCAAACGTCAAAGGAGCTTCTTACGGATTTTATCGCGCATATTATCTTTATTATATTCCCGATGTTTCGAGCACTTTACAGCACCCATCGTCATGGGGGGGGGGGCTTAGGTTTTCAACGTCCAGATTTCATAGTTAACCGCAGTTACCCACAGATTGTAATTATTAATTTTTAATTTTTTGTTCCGATCTACACAGTATCAACTACTACTTTTGAAGTCTCGCAGTTGTATGCTTGGGTTGGGATTTAATTTTATTATTAGATATAGGATGCCAAGCAGGTGGTAGTGCCCAGCCATTTTCCCTATTGAAATTAGGATGTTTTTTGATTTCAATAGCTTCGCGAATTATCCTTGGAAGGAATCGGTGTTCTTTAGCGAGGATTTGTGTTCTGTCAAATCTGACGTAGTGACGGCTGCGATCTTGTACGTTTTCACAGAGTGCAGACTTACCGGAGCGTCGATTCTTTACATCAGAATACAACAGAACAATATACAGCATCCTCACTACCCTTTCTAGAGACAACGAAAATCCAAAAGTTCATTATTTAAAAATAGTTTTATGTAACCATTTTTCTATTACTACTACATGGTAACCGTATCAAAGATCTTGCTAATTAAAAAAGTTTTTGTTCTTATATCTTGGGTATTTTGAACTTATGAGGAATAAAGTAACGGGATGATACCTTAAACTATTTAAAACATACTAAGCCAAACTTGTCTTAGAAGAAGTCGGCTCCTTTTTTATTTATTTCAATTAATTAGTAATAGCACCCAGAAACAGTTGTTATGTTATTATTTTTTATTTATGTAATTTGTGATTACTCAAACAAAATAATTCCCAAGCATCTTCATCATCAGAAAAAATTCTATGCATATATTGTAAGTTTCAGAAGCAAACAAATGGAAATTATTTGTGTCATTTATTTGTTATTTGTGTGAGAAGACATTATTTACGCAGATGTCTCTTAGATTCTTGGAATAAGGGAATGATTAAATTTTAACAGACCAATATAACAACATTTTTGTTAAAATGAGTTATTTATAAAATGTTGCCCACAATTACTGACACAAGCGCAGGCTCGTCTTTTCACTTCTGTGGTCATAATTTTCATTTTCATTTCCTGCTTTATAACATGAAAAGCCATATTATGGATTCTTCCTATTAACTCCCCTCTGGATGATATTCCTACATGCGTTCAGGCGAGCTAATTGGCTCTACACAGGTGTGGTCCCCAGGTAACCAAAGGATGGGCCTGTTTTAGCCGATCCAGTTTATTTAAATTTTCTCGCACTTTAGACTTCAAAGCGCTGGACAACTATCTCTTCAAAACATCATTGGCCTTCTTTTTACCAATACTGGTATTTCGACCTCGTCCAGAAGCTCAACGAAAGAATTCCAGGTATTTGTCTCCACTTAAATTATCTGATAGAAACCAGATATCAATCAACGTTTGGCCGATTACTCCAGCCCACACGTTTACAGCTACTTTAATACTGATCCTTATTAGTGTGTATAAATAACGAATTTATTTGATTGTTCTATTGAATAAAATTCTGTTCACTAGGCGCTACGTGAAAGTAAAAATGGTCAAGTATTTTTTAGGTCGCCCGGCATTTTTTGCTCAACGAGTTTCCGGAAGTAAATCCATGCACGTACATGGTAATTATAAAAACTATCAGTTCTAACGAAAACAACAGTGCATTAACAAAAATGTTGCATTATTTTAATAATACAAAACCATACAAAAATAGAAATATTTCTTAATAATTTGCTTCGTACACCCGTGATTCCAAGAATTATGTTCGCGACAGCCTAACAACGCTAAGAAACGAAGTGAAAAATAATATTGTTTTTTTGTATTAATAATGAAATTAACGACAAAACTGGGTGAAAACGTCTATTAATATAGTTGTGTAGCATGTTTATAACTCTTAGTATATTTGTATAGAATATCGTATTGATAACAAGTGATATAACAACTTTTATTATATTAAGAATAATCGACCAATCGCAGCGCCTTATCGTAGAACTCTAGAAGTTTTTAATAAACTGCGTAACAGTTCATACTAAAATAATGAAAATAATTTTATGTTCTAAAAAAAGTTGTAAATATGACATTGAATTAGCATATGGCTAATAGATTAAGGAAGTGTAGGAATATTTTGTATAATTAATAGTTATAGAAAAATCAAATAATTAATGTACCCAAATATTATAAAAATTTGGGACATTTCATTTAATAACTTTTTACAATGTTAATGTTTTGAGTAACCTTTATGATATACTAATAAAGTACCAGACTACCGATTTGATGATGTATAGTATGTTAATGTAGCAATTAGTTTTGTATAGAAAATATTGTAATTTATGCCATTTTCGTAGTGAAAAGTTTGTGCAATAAAAAAGGCAAAACGGAAAATGGCAAGCGGCTCACTGTAAAGTATAGCCAAAGTCTACCTTAGGGGCTCGTGACCCAGTAGGAGTAGTAGTGTGAAGAACTACCAGTGACAAGCAGTGGTATCCGGTAGTAGCTGAAGTGACTAGTAGCAGTATATAGTGAATAGTGAAAGTGTTAGCTAGCCGAAAAAGGTCGTAACTGATATTCGCAGTTACATATAGTGAAAGTGTTAGCTAGCCAAAAAAGGTCGTAACTGATATTCGCAGTTATATATAGTGAAAGTGGTAACTGATATCCGAAGTTACACAAGTGATAAAATCAGCTAGTTTAGTTGATAATAGCTGCTAGTCAGTAGTGTCAGAAAACCAGCTACTAGCAATAGATATTTGATACTACCGTACAATTTTAAAGAAATCTTTTGATATATACAGTGACCAACCAATAGTTAACAACCGTAGTTCAACAACCGTGGTCAATAAAAATAGTTATAAATTTTTGCGACTAATCAATCAGGCGAACCGCTGGCCACTACCTAGCTATTTGTATTTATTAATCGTGCATTTTGATTTGAACCTCGCTCCACAATATCTCAGCGGCACCCACAAAGACGGCAGTGAAAGTAGTAGTAGTAAGTGAAACTAATCATATATTTAAAAAGGTTTAAACAACAAAGACTTTTTTATTGATTTTTTATGATTTTATTTCGTAAGCATAATATTTCCTTTTGTTTCGGTTCCTTAAGGTTGCCCTAGTCGATGGCACGAACTAAGTGGTGGGCGGGGCAAAAATGCATGCTATCTCAGCCGACATCTCGTGCGAAAGGGATAGACACTGTGATGAGCAGTAAGAAGCTAGTGCGCACACACATACGCACTCGAGCGACGCAATGCGCGACGGCATCATCGCGTACCTAGGTACCTATGCGATTCTTAGAATAATAACATAAACTCAAACGGCAATTGTGAGCTTCGTGCCGCAATAGCTTAGCAATGAGTAGCTGCGCTGAGTGTCGCGGGTTCGAATCCCCCCACGGAACAAATATTTTGTATGAACTACAAATAGTTGTTCCGGGTCTGGATGTTTGTTCTTATGCAATTTATATGTGTAAACTGCCTCCACGATACTGGAGAAAATCGGGGATAACGTATTTTAAAAAGAGAAAGGAGAGAGAAAGCAAATTGGTGTTATTGTAACTTAGAATATGCTGTGTGAAACGTAATTATTATGAACCCAATTTATGTACTTAGTTGTTATGATGAAAGTTCTTATGTGAACTTAAGTAGATGTTGTTATTATATAATAATTCCATTGATTTGTTTTTACCTACTTTTTAACCGACTTCGAAAAAAGGAGGTGGTTCTCAATTCGTTGATTTTTGTTTCTGTATGTTCTGTCCCCCGATTTCTCGAATATACCTGAACCGATTTGGATATATTTTCCAGATAATCCCACGGTAATCGACGATGATCAGATCAGGATCTGATGATGGGATCTTGGAGAAATCGGGGGCACTCTTCAATAAATGACAGCAAATCAACCGCGATTGCTGCTATCGGCTATCTATGCATTCTTTACGCAATCACACAATATAATATCACGCCTGTATCCACTAAAGGGACATAACTCTAAACTAAAAACGGTAACATAAAAAACTTTTTTTGAAAAAAAATATAACAATTTCTAAAACAAACACAAAAAAGTGTAACATAATTATGTTTTCTGTATGTTTTTGTATTTTACTGTAGGTTATGCAAATATTAATGTAGGTACTATGTATTCTAAATAGGTATTTACTTTCCATAGCTAGTTAGCTACAATAGCCCGCAGGCAACTCCCCGACCCCGAAGTATATGTCAGCCAGTGTCAGGATAACTGCTTTTTCGACAGCGCGATTTTGATGTGGGTGTGGCTTTTATATAGGTAAATTAAATTAAAAAAATGTTAGTTTGTAAATTGTTTATTGATTTTTTGTGTTCAATAGCGGTTTGAAATATTCTCTTAGTACTTAGAAAGTTATTAACAACAGGCATTGTGTCACTGCAGGGACAAGCACAAACGTCTATCAAAATAGTAACGTATATAAACGGAATACTAACAGCATATACTTCCTTACAGAAGTCCAAAGAACACGTCTAGGCAAGGTAAGTAATTAGAAGAAAACTACAATTTAGAGATCGATTGTAAATCAAATTCACAGTACAGACACAATTAGCGAAATATGAATAAAATTTTTATTTATTTTATGATAGATAACGCTAGTTGAAAACTAAACACTGTATGGGAATGGCATAACTGAACGAGTCAGGTGATCAGTCCAAACAAATAAAAGGCGCGATTGTAGAAAGAAATTCGTTACTTGGTCGGGGCTTGGCCTGTTTATGCTATTCATAACGAAGGCTATAAATATGTAAGTATAACTTAGAAACTAAATCCTATGTGTACTTATCTGTATTCATAACCCAATATCTAAGGTAGGTTATTCTGTAATAAAAGTAAAGTAAAGTAAAGTTACAGCCTATATACGTC
The DNA here is from genome assembly GCA_907164705.1 of Parnassius apollo. NCBI lineage: Eukaryota > Metazoa > Arthropoda > Insecta > Lepidoptera > Papilionidae > Parnassius > Parnassius apollo. The sequence goes on from CAJQZP010000049.1 coordinate 4,326,395, forward strand.
CCACTGCTGGGCTCAGGCCTCCCCTCATTTCTGAGAAGGTTTAGGGCAAGGAAGTGTCCGCCGCGCTGCCCAAATTCGTGTTGACGAACTTCACATGTCTTCGAAGTATTTTTTTCTTATTCCTCAGACATGCAGGTTTCCTCACGATGTTTTCCTTCACCGCCGAGCACATGGTAAATCAGCACTTAAAATTGCAATTAACAATTTCATTGGTGCCGGCGGGGATCGAACCCGGGTTACTCGCGTTCTGTTATATTTACAGCGAGCGTTAACCACTGAGCTACCACGGCTCTGTAATAAATTAAATCTAATCCAAAATATAGGTACTATAATACCATAGCAAAGCTACTACTATTTTTTTAGTAGTAGCTTATATAGTAGTATAGTAAATTATATATAAAAAATATGAGTGTGTCTGAGGTAAGGTTAAATATAAACAAATATTTTGCCAAGTGCGAATCGGACTTCCGAGCTTCCGAGATTACAAGATTTAAATACCTATACATATTACTATCGATCAAAAAAGCCAAAAATACACGTTTCTTTTTCTAGTAGAAAATCCTTTAATTTCAACAATAGGTATATTAGGATATGAGATTCCTATACGTAAGCACGATTATCGAAAATCTAAAAATTACCTATTCTAATTCAATTAATAGATAATTTTAAGATTTTCGATAATCGTGCTTATCTATGAGATGTTTTCGTTAGTTAGCAAATTAAAGTAGTTAAGTACCTAATGTACTATCTGCATCGAAAGTTCATTATTATGTACCAACTTGTTTTCAATTTTAACTAAATGTGCTTCAACAAACTTATGGGAACATTTTAGCAGCTATATTCATACCGGCTTCAGCAATGGACACGAACAAAAAAAGGAAGCAATTTTTCTAAATAAAGATGTAGATAATTACAACCTAAAATAGATAGCAGCGGCTAACCTAGTGAGTATATATGTGAGTGCGCGCTGCGTCCCCCTCCGTCCGTCCCACTGATCGGGGAAATAATTTGTAGCGAAAGGCAAGATGTTTTATAACAAAAACGGGCGCGCGAAATTTTATAAACAGACCTTTGGTAGTCTGGATGTCACGAAAAATCTATTGAATGTATCTGTTTAAAATAAAATTATTTGCATTTTTTGAACAACTAATCTATCCCTGTATGGTAACTGTTTTGCAATTTTCGTTCTTCTTATTGTATTTATTTCCGCCCAAAGATGTGTTAAAAATAGTGTTGAAATTCGGAATTTTCGACGCTTATAACTTTTAAATATACTCTTTTTTTACTTTTTTGTTTCCATACAGGGCTAGATAATGATGAGACCAATTGAAATCATTTTTTATTTTGAACGTACATCATCAAACAGTGGAGTTATCGCCGGACTACGTTTGTATGGAAGAATAAGCGACTAGTGTACCCTTAAACTTAAATAACTTTTTTTTAGTAATCACACATTACATAAATAAAAAAATAATAACATAAGAACTGAAACTATTAGACATTATTGGCAATAAATTGAAAAACAAATGGGTTTTATTTTTAACGACCTTAAAAATTCACACAAACAGGCTTCATCTAAGTCAACTTTAGCTTAATATGTTCTAAATAGTTAAAGGCATCATCTCCTTCAGGTTTTGTTTCCATCTTCCAAATACTCTGTATATTTTTCCAATAGAAGTTTATAATCCACAATATAGTTAACTGGTAAATTTAGTAAATAACTAAATTGTTCTACTTTTGGTAACATATCTATATTTCTAACATGAATATAATTTGCTTCATCATCTCTTCGCATAACGTTTGGCCATTTTCTATGCACACCTATAGGTACGATTTTCTTTCGCTTTTAGTCTAGCTGCTGCGGAGAGCTTTGTTAGAAGGAGACATATAGTCACAACTACAGGTAAAAATTGCCATGCACTCATAAAAGAGTGCTATTCAATTTATTTTCACGGTTCCTTTTATGGAATTTAATTACAGATGCTCCTTTCTTTGTGATCAAATCATTGCGTTTTCTCGCAGACGCCAAATGAGGAATTACAGATCGTTTGTGAGTAGTGTACAATATAATAATTACTAAAATTAAAAACCTTAAAAATAATTAACAGCTTTAGAAACAAATATGAATAACTAATATATCACTTCTCATAAAGAACAAATAAGGTTTGGCGAAGATCTAGTATTTTGGTATAAATAGTTTTACTGCACTTTTTTCTATAGCATTACTTTTAGTATTTAATGATCATAGACAACGAGCGGCTTGGCATTTTTATTTTACTTAATCCTGGCCTAGTTCTTAACATTTCAAAAATTTAATACTAACATAATTAAAACTATCACAGAATTTGCATATTATGTAGGTATAGCTTATATTTTTTAAAATTTATTTGACCATATACAAGACACTAACATCTATTTTGAGGCGATAATCACTCGTCACCTGGATTCAAATCAGGTGAAGTCGCGCGCTCAGAATGGATGTCGGGGCGGTAGTCGTGGAACCAAGAAACCACTCCTCATTGACGCGGTCAGGTTACGAATGATTCTCGCGCTCAAAACGGATGATATTGTCTTGTATATGGTCAGTAGACACGTAATGGGGTGGTATTTTTTTTGGATCTGTAACCAAATGAGTAATCCCAGTAGCGAAGAGGCTCGGGAGTGACTTCTGGTTGAGAATTCAGCCTATAGTGATACAGCCCGTCGAGCCTCGGACTTTTCCAGTTCGGAACCCTACGGATCGTCTGAGCTACGTTATCCGTTGTTATTATGACCTGGTCCATGGGCGTAAAACTTCCGTCCAAGGGCCCTCGTTGTAATTTACGGGCTCTGACTACAGGCCTCGCCAGAATGCGACAGTATTGACCTGATTCGGAGCTGGGCCCGTTACACTTACCATTGGTCGTCCAATGACCTATAGAGCCGCTGCTGATCACTCTGAAAGAGACGATTTTGGTTGAACCGTGTCGACCTCTCGGCAAATCGCCGTATCCGCTTTCCCCAAGCAGTGATTCATTGCTTCAGATCATCTATGCGCTTCGTCAGTTTTTGCATTATATCATAATTTCATAAAAAAATATGAAAATACCTTAACTGATAAAAGTTCAGTAAAAACGCGATGCGAACGCGACATAATAATTTACAATACTTGTCTAAATACCTAACTTATCTACTTAACTTACTCTTTTGCAACTGTAGTAGTCTTCAACTAGCCACTTAAATTCCAATTCACAGGTAAAATAAATCAAATACCTGATTCGATTCCCTACTAATGAAAAATGTACTTAAATGAAATTCTAAGAGATAGTCATGCTTTTTTATCCATCGTGTTACCTACACTACATACACACACTGCTGTTTATTATTCTGATAAATTCAATTAAATTTCATTCATTATGTACTTATTCACATCAGGTCAGAACTAAATAATTAAAAAAAAATGGGTATTGAACAGCTTACCGATCTAAATCATCTGTGGCCTTATTAGATGCGGCTCAAATTGTGCCCCATTCATTTCGAGGCAGATTTGAGCTCGGTGTTTTGTCTACTCCTGCCACAGAAATCTAAATAATAACGCAATTAAGTCGACTCGAAGACAAAATCGCGTGACCTTGTCGCCGCACTAGCGACTCTTAGGGCACAAGCGCGCGAGGAGCGTTTGTTTCAGTCACCAGTATTGTTTTGGACGCTGAGATGTAAAAATGATGTTTTGAAGCATATCTAACTACGGAAATTCTTACACGACTTGCAAATTTTCAAATAAAGGGATAACATTTAATAAATAAGTACTTAGTGTTTTAAACAATATTGTGTTTAATGAAATATACTTAAACAAAAATACGTGTGGCACTCGGGGACTGTCGCGGTAAAGCTATTGCATAGCATTTTTATCAACTTATGCAATTATAATTATTTATTTATTTTATTTATGCAGTATTTTTTTCTTAGCAAAAATGTTTGCTCCATGCAGGAATCGAACCCATGATCCGCTACGCTGCATTCGGGTGTTTCAGCCACTGCGCCAAACGTGCCATCAAAAATAATATATAAATAAAAAAAATATATTTAAGTATGTTATGTATGTTAAGTATGTCTGTGTTTATTAAATACTCTAAATTCACGAAAGTTGCTACATGACGACGACTCATATAAATCCAAAGAATATACTTCTTGCAATAAACTATATGTATTATTGTTTAAAATATTTTTTGTTATCGTACAATACATGCAAGTATAAATATAAGTATATAAAATATAAGTAGTATGCGTGTAGACTAGTTGCATAATGCAACTAGTCTACAGACTAGTTGCATAATGCAACTAGTCTACACGCATACATCTAGTAGCACGCACGGAAACACCGTGCAGAAGTCTGCCGAACTAAAACGACGTTAGACGATGTTAGGTTTTGGGGTGTTAGGTTTATTTTCGTTACGGAATTTCTTGATTCGGTCGCCGCGCTCAAAGCCCGCGATAAAAGCTATGCAATAGCTTAAAAATATTATTATTAAATCAAATTACATATCCATGTAAGATTTTTCTGCATTATGTTGACGAAATTTCCTTTGACGTTCATCATTTGATTTTGGTATTGTTTCTTTTTTTTTCTTCATTTTTCTTCAAATCTTTCTGACGCTGATAATATTCCCTTTGACGTGCATTAGTTTTTTTTCTTTTTAGCTCTTTATGCTTTTCTTCTCTATAAAACGAAAATATCTAGGTATAAATAATAGGTATAAATAATTAGGTATATATAGTGTAATGACACACCAAAACAAAATTATTCATTTAAAAAAATAACGATATTAAGAAGTGATTATCGAATTTCGCGCGATGTACATTTATATAGATATAATATCATATATACTTTCTCTGCGCGGCATTAATGTGCATTATCTATACACCAAAAACAAAGGTACTGAATAGTACACGTGCTTGGTTCGATGGCTTCTGTTATATACATAATGAAGAATGAATTTATTTATATATATATATATATATATATATATATATATATTTATTTATATAGGTGGTAGAGCCATGCTGCAGTTATATTAGTAGTATAGTTGTAGCACGAATGGGTCGGCTCGACCGGGGAAGGACCACGCTCTCACAGAATACCAGCGTGAAATAGTAGCTTAATGCTGCTGTGTTTCGTATGGTGAGTGTAGAGAACCGGAGACCCTTTTTACTGGAAACGAGGCATTCCATCTTAGTCCTCACGGGTGACAACGCATCTGCATTTTGATTTGTAATCGAGGATAGATGTAGATGTCTATGGGCCACAGCCACCACTTACCATCAGGTGGACTGTGTGCTTGTTTGTCACCCTATCCTATAATATATATATATATATATATATATATATATATATATATATATATATATATATATATATACACTCACCATACGAAATACAGCAGCATTAAGCTACTATTTCACGCTGGTATTCTGTGAGAGCGTGGTCCTTCCCCGGTCGAGCCGACCCATTCGTGCTACAACTATACTACTAATATAACTGCAGCATGGCTCTACCACGTATATATATATATATATATATATATATATACATATTGAGAATCTAAATTGAGAATTTAAACTATACGCGTGTGTGTGTTTGTTAGTTGCACGCACACATACACCGTGTATGCACGGCCTTCAAGCCACACCTCCGTGCCCGTCGGAGTGGGGAGCATAAGGTTTTTTCGTTACGGAATTTCTGGATTCGGTCCCCGCGCTCAAAGCCCGCGATAGAAGCTATGCAATAGCTTAAAAATATTCACATCCAGTACTACAATTGTCTCCGAAAATATAATTGTTTTAACATTTCAGTATCCATTGATTCTAAAGCTAGTCCATGTCCTACGAGTACAACAGCTAGATGCAGCGATCGATTTATAGTATGGGCAATAAACAATATTGTTGCGTACGTAAATTTCCAAGAACACGGCCGCAGGAATCGAATGCAAGTCAGTGACGTAACACTGATATCATACCGATAATTTATTTTTGGGCTTATCTAATATTACCGCAACGGGAATGAAATGTGATTTTTCGTTAGATATTTAATTACACCTTCTCTAATTTTTGTCTTTCTAAATATTTTATATCGTTAACCGTTTATCAGCGATTATCTGTTTGTTTGTACTTTTAAATTACTATATAAATTTTTATACAATTTTAATATATTTTAAGTATAAATAATTATATTGTAAGGATAGTAGGCTAAATTCGATCTTTAAGAAGCCGGGTAACTGAAAAATAACAAACAACAGAAAGTCAGTTACAGGTCTTTAAAACTAATAATAAATGATAAATATATCACCCATACATATATTTATTTGTTTGCTGTTTCTGTAATGCTGTATTCGTTTTATTTATACATCTGTTTATTTAATACATTGCTATTATTACATGTTTCCAAAAGATCCGGATATTAAAGATAAATGGATATACTTATCATTAACGTTTTATTATATCCCCTTTTCTCTAATTATAAAACGTCTAAAAGCTAAAGCTAATACTAAAATCATCTGTTACTGAGACACTTTCAGTTAATTAATTATATCTTGGTGTGAGACTCCTGGACGATCAACGACGCTTAATAGAAAATTTTCGAAAAGTACGTTGCGCTGCACTATGCCCAAGTGAGAGTGAGCGTGTAATGTCATTATCTGTTTTTCGCACACTTAAATTATTGGACCGAGTGGCTACGCTTCCTGAAATTAAGCGTTTTTATAAAATATTCCTTTATGCAATAGTTTATAGTTTATAGTTTTTCGTCGAAGATTACGCGCAGGTATTTTATAGTAAATGTTCATTCTAATATTGTACATTTACGTCTCTCCTTTTTTGGGACATATTACACGGGTACGTATGCATGGTGACAGAAAAACTATGTGGCGGTCTTGAGTTTATGGTTTTGTAAAATCAGGTGCATTTTGTTCAATTCATTTATGTACATCAAAAACAGAGTTGATCCAAGAGTGATCCAAGAGTGCTGCTCTGCGGAACACCATAGCCACATTAGGTTTCATTGCATCGCTCGACGTCAACACGTAATATTTGGGTTCTGTTTATAAGGTAGTTACGAAACCATGCACATGCATGGCATCGAGACGTTCAAGAAGTATAGGAATAGACACAGTATCAAACGTTTTTTGCAAGTCTAAGAAAACACATATGCGTTTATCACCACTTCTACTTTTGATGTTATTTTTAAATTCAGTTGTAAAACTGCGTCTTCTTTTGAACGATGTGCCCTAAAAGCAAATTGATATCTCTAGATGAGCAAAATGATTCAATTTTTTTTTCAAAACCATGTAATAGACCTGTAATTTGAAGGAGCGGTCTTATCACCAGTCTTATAACGGAAATTGCTCTGTTTGAAAACTAATATTACATACAATATTACATAGATGTGCTATATGTTCGCAATAATTTTGACTATACCTTTTTACGAAATTAAGAGTTATTTTTTCCAAGCCAAGGGAATTATTTGATTTAAGTTCGTTAATAGTAAATTTTACTTCCTCAGAATCTGTTAAGAAAAAAGCCATCGAATGTGTTGGACATGTCTGTTTCACATTATAAGCAAGTTCTGAGACTGATTTGCCTTTGGTGTTCAGCATATAATTTGCAATTGTTTAATAGATTAAGCGTAGCTTTTGGCGTACTTTTAGTTTTTAGTAATTTTGTCGTTGCTTGTTTGGATTGGCTTAGATTAAAAATTTCTTTTGTAATAGTGGAGACGAACTGTCCACTATTAACAGACTCCGAGTGGTTTTCTTTAAGGGGAGAAATGAAACTACTGTTTATAAGCAAAGCGGAGTATGAATTTAGACTGTACTGTCGAATGGGATTCGGAATGGAATATATTTTGCATCAACCTTGCCTATATTTATATGGCTGGCTCACTATTGATTTGCCAATGGTAACAATTAATATTTTGCCTAGCCAATTATATTGCTTATTTTATGACCAATGAAAACTATTTAAAATATACAATTATCTACGTTTCGTTTCCCGGCGTGAGACTTGTTTGTTGTTCACGAAGCTACGTCGCTGGACCGGGCTATATAAGACATGCAGATCGGTGCGCACGCGTAGTCGGCGGGCGGCGGCGGTGTGGAATACAGCTCCGGAACAGCAAGAGGAAACGAACTGCGGCGTTGAAGAAACGGCTCACCATTGGTCGACGGATACGTGACGATAGCGGCGTGTGAAGTCGGTGTGGCGCTGAATGATATTTGCGGCTGCTTCTTGTTTCTTTATAAGAACGTCAAATTATCTATATACAGTCCGCAGTATCTCAGTAGCCAAGAATAATTAGGAAATAAAATGTTTTTTTATTTATTCTCGCCTTCCGCGTTATGGTAGCAGCGGAGCATACATTATTTATTCCCGTTTAGGTTTGATTAATCTGGCTGCTACATCACTCTCCCCCCAGCGAAAGCGTACCGGAGGCTTGACGACTCGCCCGTATTTCGTAGTTTTCAAAATAGGTTTCAACTGGGTTGATGTAGATGATGAAGTTTCAAGCTTCCTCGCTGGTGGTTTCGATGATGATGATGAATCCTCTGCAGTATCCTCGTTAATAATATAGGCAGGCTTTAGTCGGTCGATCGATATAATCGTAGATTTCCTTCCGGGTATTTGTAGTTTAAAAGTCTTGCTATTTCTCTCTAATACTTTATACGGTCCATCGTAGGTAGGTTGAAATTGTTTTTTCATTGCGTCGTTTCTTACAAAAACTTGTTTGCACGTTTTCAAATCTTGGTGAATGAATACTGATTTATTATTTCTGTGTGATTGCATTTCGGTGCATTTCAACGATAAGGCTTTGTTAATTGATTCTCGAAGTTTAGTTACGAAATCGTAATCCATTTCTTGTTTGTTTGACGCTGCTGAACTGAAGAAGTCACACGGCAGCCTTATGCTGCAGCCGTAGGTTAGCTGAGCGGCGCTAAGACTGTGTTCGCGGTGTTGCTGTCAGTAGCACTGTAGGTAGCTCATCAATCCACTTTGTATGTTGAGATAAACGAGTTTTGAGTGCAGTCTTTAATGTACGATGCCATCGTTCGATTATTCCGTTTGACTGAGGATGGTATGCTGTTGTACGCGTCTTCTGTATTCCCATAGTTTGAAGAAGTTTGAGGAATAGGTTGCTTTCAAAATTCCTTCCTTGATCCGTTGTGATGGTTTTAGGTGATCCGAAACGAGTAATCCAATTTTCATAAATTATCTTCGCGACGGATTCGGCTGAAGTATCATCGGTGGGTATTGCTTCTGGCCATCTTGTTGTTCTGTCAATCATTGTTACGAGATAACGATGTCCTTGCGGTGAAGTAGGTAATGGTCCAACGATGTCAACGTGCAAGTGTTCGAATCTCTCCGTGGGTGAAAATGTAGCTAGACTACTTGATGTATGCCTTTGTACTTTGCATTTTTGGCATTGAATGCATTGCTTCGCCCAGTTGCCAACATCCGCTTGCATTGCAGGCCAAAAGAATTTTTCAGTGATGAGTTTTCTTGTTGTTCTAACACCTGGATGACTAATGTTGTGCAGTGCATTGAAGACTTCGCGACGACATTCTTCTGGTATGTATGGTCGCATGGTTGTCGTTGAGGCTTCACAGTATATAGGTAGATGCGTCATTGGCATTGTAACTTGCTTGATGGACAAGTTACCTTGCTTCGATAGATGTTTTATGTTGTCACTATCTCTGTCTTGTGCTGCGGCGATCTTATGATAGTCGATTGATGTAGGGCACGTTACACTGTCGATTGGTACGCGACTGAGTGCGTCGGCAACTATGTTGTCCTTTCCACTGATGTGACGTATGTCGGTCGTGAATTCACTTATGAAAATAAGTTGTCTTGCTCTTCGTGGTGTTTCCGATAGTGATGGTTTCTTTGGAAGTACATATGTTAATGGCTTGTGGTCGGTAAAAACGATCAGGTTTCGACCCTCGAACGTTTTTCTGAAGTGCTTGATAGCCATGTAAATAGCGAGTAGCTCTCGGTCGAATGTACTGTAGTTACGTTGAGTATCGGAGAACTTCTTCGAAAAATATCCAAGTGGTTGCCATTTCCCATTGCTGTATTGTTGGAGAACTGCTCCTGCTGAGAGATCGGATGCGTCGCTGAAGATAGCAAGGGTTGCTTCGTGTGATGGGTGAGCGAGTAAAGCTGCATTTTGGATCGCAATTTTACAAGCTTCAAATGCCTTCGTGGCTTCATCGTTCCATTCGATTGACGTTTTATCTTTTTTCTTCGTGTTGTGAAGGTAGGCGTGAAGTGGTGCTTGGATTTCAGCGGCTTTAGGTATGTGTTCTCTGTAAAAATTTATCATCCCAAGAAAACGCCTTAGCTCTTCGATAGTTTTAGGTTTTGCATAATCGATGATTGCTCTGACTTTTTCGGCAGGCGGTTTTATTCCTTCCTTGCTGACGGTGAAACCAAGAAATTGAACTTCTTGCTGTCCAAATATGCATTTCGAAGGGTTGATTGTGATTCCGTTGTCTTCTAATCGCTGTAGCACGGTGCGTAGATGGGTTTCGTGCGTTTCTTTATCAGGGCTTGCAACAAGGAGATCATCAATAAATGCGAAAACGAAATCCAGTCCATGAAGTACTTCGTGTATGAATCTTTGGAAAGTTTGACCTCCGTTCTTTAATCCTGGGATCATTCTTGGGAATTCGAATAATCCCATTGGGGTAATTATTGCTGTCTTCTCTATGTCTTCATCGCGGACTCTTATTTGTTGGTAAGCTCGGTTGAGATCGATGGTGGAGAATATAGTCTTGTCTGATAGTTGATGAGTGAAATCCCTGACTCGCGGTATTGGGTAGCGGTCAGGAGTGGTAATAGATCAGTCTTCTGTAACTCCACAAACTCGTAATTCTCCGTTCTTCTTCGGTACAATGTGAAGTGGTGATGACCAAGGGCTTTTGCTTGGACGGCATATTCCTTGCTCAATCATGTTTTCGAATTCCTTTCGAACTTGCTCGTATAGGTGTGGTGCGATTGGACGTGCACGACAATGAAGTGGTGGTCCATTGGTGTCGATGAAATGCTCAACGTCGTTCTTCGGTGTTAATTTCATTGAAGTTATTCTTGTGATACCAGGGTATTCTTCGAGGATCTTGTGATACGGTTGTTGCACATCTATGCTTCTTATTGTGGGCAGATTGGTTGCTTGTACAAAAGACTGAGATGCAAGATTGGTTTTCCCGTCGATGATTCTTCTATTTTTGATGTCGACGACCAACTGGTGATGTTGAAGAAAATCAGCACCGATGATTGGTTTGCTGACTTTAGCGACGATAAATCTCCATTTGAATGGTCGGTGTAGATTAAAATCAAGTTCCATTGTTTTTTCTCCATATGTAGGAATAACCGTATTGTTTGCTGCATAGAGTTGAAAATCTAGTGGCTTCAACTTCTGTCCTTGCTTCGGCGGTAACACTGAGATATTTTCTCCGGTGTCGATAAGGAAAGTAAGCTTGCTTTTTTTATCGGTGACGAAAAGACGGTAGGACTTTGCTAATACGCTGGATCCCGTCGCATCGAGCGTACTAGTTAGTTTTCCGTATTCGTATTTTCATTTTTGAATGTACACGGTGCTGTGCATTTTCTTGCCTCGACCCCGAAACGTCGATGATAGTAGCAGTAAGGGGATCTTGATGTTGAGCTTATTCGACTTCTACTTGCAGAGCGGTTGCGACGAAAAGGTGATCTTCGGTGTTGCTGATTGCGCTGGTTGTACTGTTGCTGGTAAAAGGTATGATGCTGGGAAGCTTTGAGCGCGGCGACTTCGAATGATAGCTTCCGAATTTCTTCGAGAAGAAACTGGGTATCATTGGCCTTTGTTGAAGTGCCTTCGATGATCGATATGTGTGAGCTACTGCTGTTTTCGATCATCTTGTCCGCCAGGAGTGCCAGTTCGTCGAGCTTCGTCTGCGTGCTGAATGTTTCGCTGACTGCTATTACCGATCGAATATGTGGTGGTAGGTGGTTTACCCACATTAGCCGTAGTGTTGAATCCGGAACTTTATCTCGCGCCAAAGTACGCATTTTGCGTAGGAGTTGTGTGGGTTTCTGGTCTCCAAGTTCTATTTCTGATAGAAGTTTTTGTAGCTGTCGACCGTCGGATTCTTCATATGCGGAGATCAGCCGATCCTTCAGTGAATTATACTGGTCGACTGCTGGTGGGTTGTACAACAGGTCCGCAATTTGTTCAATGTCTTGTTTCTCAAGCTTGGGCTATCACCATCTGTGCTAATTGCGCTTGGCTCTTCTTTAAACCATTCGTTGCGGCTTCAAAACTGACGAACCAAAGTCGTGGTTTGTCTCTCCAAAACGGTGGTATTCTTAACGATAGAGATATACCGGCGATTTCTGGTTCCTTTACCGGGTTTGATGTATATGTGTTTGCCTCCTTCTCCATAATGACGGCTTGATTACACTGATTTTATATAAACTGAAGTCTTCCCTCTCGGTGTTCGTACGGGTTTCCTTCGCGGTGTTCGTGCAATAGTAGTGGTACGTCGCAGGGTGTTCCTTCTTGGTGTTCGTACCGGATCTTCCCCCCTCGGTGTTCGTACGGGGTCACCACTGTAATAGTGGAGACGAACTGTCCACTATTAACAGACTCCGAGTGGTTTTCTTTAAGGGGAGAAATGAAACTACTGTTTATAAGCAAAGCGGAGTATGAATTTAGACTGTACTGTCGAATGGGATTCGGAATGGAATATATTTTGCATCAACCTTGCCTATATTTATATGGCTGGCTCACTATTGATTTGCCAATGGTAACAATTAATATTTTGCCTAGCCAATTATATTGCTTATTTTATGACCAATGAAAACTATTTAAAATATACAATTATCTACGTTTCGTTTCCCGGCGTGAGACTTGTTTGTTGTTCACGAAGCTACGTCGCTGGACCGGGCTATATAAGACATGCAGATCGGTGCGCACGCGTAGTCGGCGGGCGGCGGCGGTGTGGAATACAGCTCCGGAACAGCAAGAGGAAACGAACTGCGGCGTTGAAGAAACGGCTCACCATTGGTCGACGGATACGTGACGATAGCGGCGTGTGAATTCGGTGTGGCGCTGAATGATATTTGCGGCTGCTTCTTGTTTCTTTATAAGAACGTCAAATTATCTATATACAGTCCGCAGTATCTCAGTAGCCAAGAATAATTAGGAAATAAAATGTTTTTTTATTTATTCTCGCCTTCCGCGTTATGGTAGCAGCGGAGTATACATTATTTATTCCCGTTTAGGTTTGATTAATCTGGCTGCTACACTTTAATTATCTTCCATGCCTTTCTAACGTTTCCAGTTCTGGTATGAAGTTCTTATTTGTACTGTCTTTTTTAATTTTTTTATTATGTTATTATCTGTGTTTCTATATTTTCTATAGTGTGATGCTAAATCTTCATCACTTTTTTTCCTTTTTTTACTTGTTTATGTAATTTGTCCCTCTTTCTTAGTGACCTTACAGCTCCAGGTGTCATCCAAGATTTTATTGGCATATTTTTAGAAAGAGTTATTCTAACTGTATTAGCTTATATAATCTCTTATAATATTTGTAATGTACTCTGCAGCATCATTGAAATTGTTAATTCTGTAATATTCTTGCCAGTTAAGTTCATTTATACCTAAATTTATCCTGTCAAAGTTGATTCTTTTTTTATAAAAATTAAATTTATTTTTACCAATTTTAACTGTGTCAATTAGTAATAAAATTGGGTGATGGTCAGTAAATTCATCAAAGACAATAGATGTAATGCTATATTGGGCTTTTACTATAATATGAACTTAGGACGCTTCCAAGTCATGCATAGATAGCATATTGAGATATTTGCCACCATACCTTTTATAGCACAAGGCATAATGTCTAAGTTTATATCTCCAGTTAGGACTATGATTCTTGTAGGTATTTATGCTATGAAGTATTTTTTCAAGTGATGAGATATAATTCGTTGGATTGCGAAAACTTGGTGATCTATATCTACAGATAACTGTGGTATCTATTTTAACAGTCAGTATTATCACATTGCCATCATCAACTGCTGTTTTATATTATGATGTTTGGTTATTTTTAACATATGCTACCATACCGTTATTCTGGTTAAATAAACGTTTAGTATAGTATGACGTATAGGTATCTATTTCCGGTATTATGAAATCATCTTTTAGCCAACATTCAGTATTAGCTACAATGTTTATATTAATACACAATTGTGACAAAAACTAGAAAAGCGTCTCAATTACAGTTGAGACCTTGTATATTAACACATAATACACAAAAAGAGGAAAAGTTTTCACCATTATAATTTTTTTACATCTTTATAAAGGGAATGACTTGACAAGCTCATACACCTTACCTCCTTACCTTTATGAATTAATATTTTATTCAATTCATTAAATATTCTACGTTTAAAGTGAATATAATTATGAATTTTCGGGTGAATAATAAGTAATAACAAATTGTGTAAGGAAGCCAATAATAAATTTAAATATTTTTGAATCTCGGCATTATATTCTAAAATTTGAGGCACATACACGCGCGGCAATATTTTCGTTTACCTATTTTTACAAACTTACAACAAATTTCTCATTATTATCACCTCGAATCACTTTCGACATCTTTAGTTTAGTTAGATAAGAATTAGATTGCAGATTGATATTGCAATTGTCTTTATTTCACTTACTTTCGAAGTATATCGGTTTAAACGAACCTAGATCTGATATAAATATTCAAATCGACAACAGAGATGAACCAAAGGTAAGAAAATAGAGACAGATGTCCATCGATAGACTCTGTACGTATAAAAAATGACTGTTATAGTCGTATATCTTTGAAACGGGCAAAATTAATTATTATTAGTCTTCTATTAATATTTATGCAAAATATTATCAACTTAAATAATTATTTCTAATTATTTAATTCTTACTTCGATATTCTGATCTCGTATATAATTGAATGTTTAAAAGTTTTTATAAAGGAGATTAGATAAAATCCACCCAGAAACCAATAAAAGTAATTTCAATAGCTATTTATCTTTCTCGACATAAAGAATTATAGTACTTTTTCGTTGCTCGCTGTCAGAATTGTGTAATTTTAACTAATCTTAAAGAAGATTTAAATCTATACGTATATGCACAAGCATACAGCGTTAGAGTCATAGATAATATCTATATACCAGAGAGTTAGAGTTACGTTCCGTGAGTTATACGCGTAGCATTGCGTACTAATATCATCTCCACCTTCCTAGGTCAATCTAGACATCGCAGATCTACGTTGCGTTAGACGCATGTGCATAAGATTAGGCGTCGTACGTCTCCGTTGCGGTGATATTGCGGTGATACAGAGATGCACAGTTTTTACTGTCGGTCTATATTGCTTTGATCATTGCAAATGGCATTAAAAATAACCTTACCCCTCATCCCTTCCGTTTCTGCACTCGCACGATGTCACATAACCAATTAGGACTTCTAAAAGAAACATATCTTTTATACACGATCGTACGATCAAACCCATAGTAGGATTTTTATTTAGCATTTACTGGCTCGTGTGATGAATAACAAGCGTCAATTAGGATACTCTAAATAAATGTGTGTATTTAATCTCATCGTGCAACGAAATTGCATCGTTTGCTCTTGCGATTGTTTTCAATTGGGATGACGCCTAAGTATATTTCTAATATCCATATTTCATAATGCGTTTGATACGTTGCTTAAGTTGGACCAGCCTGTTTGCTTTAAGGCAAATCGATTGACGTAAGAATCGTTAAATTCATACATATTATACGGAAAGAACAACATATTACCCTCTTTTTGCGACGTGCAGTCTGGTAAAAATAGAAGCCCAAATAGTGGGTTCAGCATGAAATTTATGACTGACTGCTGAGGAAAACTGCGTTGAAAAGTTGAAACGAAACTTGTCAATTGATTTACTCTACTTCACTGTGAAAATACTCATCCGGACTACTTATTTAGTCTGTAAAGGTAATTCATTGATTCCCGTTCACATCGTTTATCATATTTTTTATTAAAGTTACAAAAATACTTCGAAAAATTATCAATTTAGAAAATATTTATAACGTAAAAAATCTCCTTATATTAACGGATCAAAAAATCTGAAAATAATTGATTTGTAGTATATCATATAATTTTTTGAACCTTAGTAGTTGGATCGTCAACTACCCATCTCCCACTTCAATTTATTACACTTTATCGCTTCTTACTATACTTACAGGACAATGCGGAGAGATTTTTAATTAAATATTTCATAATATACACAAGAGCGGATCTAAACGTAGTGTAGATCAATATCGCCCGTTATCGATTTTGTCCACTTCGTTGAAGCTTTTCGAGAGACTTGTGCATATCGAAATATATCCCATGCTGCATAATATAATTATACCGCAATAGCACGGTTTCGTTAAACGACGATCAACAGCCACTTAGATTGGTATTTGTTGTTTTCCAGCTATTTATTTTAAAATGTTAATAATAGCGTACAGGTCGATCTAGTATATACAGATATTCAAAAAGCTTTCGATGAGGAGGACCACAAAATGTTACTTAATCGAATAGCCTACAATAGCATTAGGGTTAATTTCTTACGATGGTTTGTTTCTTATATCACTAACCGTTGCCAAGGGGTTGCAATCAATGGATACCACTCAAACGTTACGATGGTTACCTCCGGTGTACTTCAAGGATCTATTCTCGGTCCTCTGTTATTTGTAATGTTTATTAATCACATTAGTAACGGTATTCTCAACTCAAAATTATTGTTATATGTAGATGGTATTAAAGTTTATAAATCTATAATATAAAAAAAATATATATATATATATATATATATATATATATATATATATATATTCTTCTGCAAGAGGATCTAGATAGACTGACAGTCTACTGTTACAAAATTAAGCTTCAGTTAAGTATTCCGAAGTAAAAATATCTCAGTTTTAATAAAAATAAGTATATTATTAAATTTTCATACTCACTGCGTAACGTTCCTTTGGCTAAAGTGGATTCTATGCGAGACCTCGGTATACTGTTTGATTCAAAACTGTGCTTAGACTTATATATTGAACGAATTGTAAACAAGGCATACAAATTTTATGGATTTATTATGAGATCATCTCGCGATTTCAAACGGACCTCTTCATATCTTTGTTTATATAAAACCCTAGTTCGCTGTCAACTTGAATATGCTGTGCCCATTTGGAATCCTTATTATAATAAATATATACAATAAGTTGAAAATGTTCAATGCCGGTATCTATGTGCAATGCATTATGGATGCCATAAATTTTATTTACCATATGACCAGTTACTCAGTAGATACAAACTTCTAACCCTCCACTCTAGACATAAGCAATTAGAGACTATGACATTGTTTCATATAGTAAGATGCAAGTTTGACTGTATTGAATTAAATAATTTGTTATTTTAGGTGGTTCCCAGAACTTTCCATAGCCGACGGGTGCATGCGGGTAAACTCTTTGACGTAAGTACCTGTCGACCCAATAGCGGTATTCGTTCATCGATTCGACGTATAGTTGCCTATATATAGACATGAGACCTTCGAGCATATTTACAAGCTCAAAAGAAAAGTTTCGTGGTCTTTTATACAAGTCACTTTTAAATAATAATTGTGTTAGCTTAGTCATATTATAATACCATTGTTGACCATACTTTGACATTTATATAACACCTTCTGTGCAGCTGCATGCTTCCTAGCGTCTTAGTTATCTATCCCAAGAGGTAATCTGTGAACAACACTGTGGGTTGCATCATTGCGTATATTAGGTAACCGTACTATCTGTATGTAATATATGTAATGTAGCTTAACAGCTACATTATATATATATTCCACTTAGAATTAAAAAAATAAGATAATTGCAAAATATCAGACAGAGTTTCAATTCAGTTAATATTAAAATTATTATTATATTATATTCGAATATTATTCCTGGTAACTTCTAACTTCTTACAAAATACACCTTTATAAACGACGTAAACTTTTAATAGAATTAATGACTTGAACATCTTCACTTAAATCCCTTAATTACTTTGTAAGTTTAATGTTCATTACGAAACGTCTCTCTGCCATAATTGGAACAAATTTGTGCGTTATACATAGGTATAAACCATAAATCTGTACAGAGATTTTATTTCCTAAATATGATTAACTCGTGACACTAATACACATAAATAAACTTTAATGGTATTATTATAAGCTTAAGTTCTGATATATTATCAAAATTGTCATTACAACACTCCTTGAAAATTTCAGAACTGACATAGTCCATTTTCCAATAAATACCTGGTTGTCAATCGATCTACACACTATTTTCTAGCGCAAGAACCAAAGAGCTCATTGCTACTTTATTTAACTGATACGATTTATATACAACTGATTAAATTTTAAACCACAAATATCAAATTTTGGTGCTTTCTCTGTCATTAATTAATTACCATATTTGTGACGTTCTCAGTACATTGCTTCATTTTCTAAAAGGAGCAGCTTCAAAATGCAACATTAGTTCTACTAAACGAAATACTACAAAATATTATAATTTTGAAACTGAATAATGGATTTATACGTTGTATACTGTAGTTTTATTGTGAATGCAGTATAAGCTTATCGGCTTTACCGGGGAAAGTCCACTCTCTCACAGAATACCAGCGTAAAATCGAAGCTTAATGCTGCTTTGTTTCGTACGGTGAGTGTAGAGAACCGGAGACCCTTTCTGAGACTTGGAACAAGGTATTCCATGGTTGTTCTCTGGGATGAAAACGCATAACTGCATTTTGATTATCGATTATGGGCCACAAAATCCAATTAATATCAGATGGACTATGTGCTCATTTTTCATCTCAACTCTATAAAAAAATGTTTTCCAATTAGAAGATAAGGTTACTATTATACACTTAACACACTATAAGGCGTTAAATAAATATGTTCAACAATTGTAGGGCATTTCATTAATATCCATATATTGCGAAATTCAAGGTTACGATATATTTATTTAACGGAACAATTAACAAACTAGTTTCATTTGATGAGTAGTATGTGTTTGCGATGTAATAGAATTACTAAGATTTTAGGCGCTTTTTTATTTTATATGAATGTTAGTGCCCCGTATTCATGATAGACCAATAATGCAACTGCATTATGATTGGAACACCAATGGGTAGATTGGTATGGAAAACGATCACACTCTTGCGTAAAACAAGCGTACAAGTACAGCAACATAGTAATATTGTGTATCACTATACAATGATTGAGGACTAGTTATCATGGGTGAAAACACATCATCATTTTGATTCTCAGTTAAGGATAAATCTATGAGCCAAAGCAGTTTAACCTCTTGGGGTTTGAGAGGTTAAAAGTTTACTCAATACTTGGCGATAGCTAGACTAGTAAAGAGTTTACCGAAAGGTAGTGGCCTTTCCATAAATATATGGTTGAAGTGATGGTTGAAGTGCAACATATGCTAGTAGTGATAAACATTTGTGCTGCGAAATATTTATAAGATATTCTATTGTATACCAGACACTTTATTTTAATATAAAAGAAATCGTACTACCTGAATCATAAACTTTTATTCTATCTATATTGCATAAGTTAGTAATTAATGAAGAGCAAAGATGACATTAACGGAAAAGTTTCAAGCCCCAGGGTGTCATACGCTAACTATTATATTATATACGTCAATGAATTTTGCCAGCTGGCATGTGCGTTACATAAACAATTTATAACACATAACAATATATTAATAATTAATTCATTACAGTCTATTAAAACTCCTCTGTTGAGCAAAGGACTCCCTCAAAGACCGTTTTAAAGGGAGATTTTTGACATAGTTGTAATGCTTGGCAGGCGAGGTGGCCAATGTAGTTTTGTCTTAATTGTTATTAGGAAGGCGCATGTGTGGATGTTTTAATATCCATTTCCTGGATATTAAAAACACATAACACATAAATAAATATAGACATAATCTCCTTCACCTATCACCCCAAGGGGTAGGCAGAGACTACACATGGCATATCTCTCTCGCTTTTCAACATTATATCTACGCATATATGCTCGTGTGTTAAGGGTGATCCCAATTTGGATCATCTTCAATATATTGCCAACCTGGCCAATTAACTTCCGTCTAGGTCGTCACTATGCCTTCATTCATTCTTTAATAATATTTTTTTAAATATTTGTCTGTATTTCTATAATGCATAACCATAATGTTTTTATACTGCACGTGGTAAGATCATGCTGCAGCTATATAAGTAGTGTATTTTTATCACGCAGTGTATAGTTGTAGTCTATCCAGCTCGACCGGGGAAGGACCACGCTCTCACAGAATACATGCGTAAAATAGCAGCTTAACGCTGCTGTGTATTGTATTGTGAGTTTAGAGAACCGATGACCCCTTTTACTGGAAACGAGACCTTAGGGATGACAACGCATCGTAGTCGAAAAGAGATGTAGTTGTATATGGTTCACAGCAACTATGTACAATCAGGTGAACATTGTGCTCGTTTGTCACACTTATCTTATAAAAAAATACAACTAGGGCAATAACAATACCGTGCCATGGAGACGTAAGAGAATCCATCCCGATCATATTTCGTCCCGTGGGAGTCGTAAAAGGCAACTGTATAAAATGCCAGAAAAATATTATGGGTATTTTCATCTGTCGATATCTGTCGATGGCATTGCACGGGCAGTAAAGTTTGATTCAGTGATCGCCAATGGCAAATATAGTGACAAAGCCAGTGAGTTAAGTTTTAAACGAGTAACTTAGGCTACTTTAATTTGAGAAAAAGTCTTTGGTTTCTGCGTAAAAAAAAATTAAAATCCTAAATTATACGCGACTGAAGTTCCCCGCGACTTACAGCTTCCTTAAAACAAATCTCAAACATTCGGTCTTTTCATCTTTAAGTTCACAATATGTTATTTTAACTGACTGTCATTCTTATAGTTCATAAAAGATAGCTTGATCTCTGCGATAGCTGTCAGTAAAAATCACGCCTATGAAGTCCTGAATTTCTTAGTAGTACAGACAGTACCTGTCAATGTCATACTTTATGGGCATGCCGACCTAATTAGTGACAGCTGTCGCAGAGATCAAGCTATCTTTTATGAACTATAAATGTCTAACGCCTAGTATTCTACTACTACGCACGTTCACATTCGTAAGGTCCATTTGGACGGAAAAAAACGTTGTGAATTTAATGGCATATAGAGAAACGCGTAGTTATTTCTCATATATTACATTTAATTTGGGAAAATTTCACATAAAATAAAAATCTTATTAACTCGTGTTATCAAAATGAAATAAAGGAATTTTAATGCTGTAACAAAATTATTAATATATTTGAATTTATTTTATAACATTTCATTTGAATAATCTTTGAAACCCTGTATATTTATATTATAAAAAAATAATGAAAATAAAACTAGAATATTCTACGTAATCCTAAGTGGTTTTTATACACTATTGTAATGTGGAAAAAAGCAATGAGAAACGTGTGTTTGGTTCTAGGTGTTAATTAACAACTTCTCCTTTAGCTTAATACAAATTTCTTTTGAGCTACAACATAACATGCTATTCCCCGCTGACATTCTGTGCGGGCGTGGTCCTTTTTCTATCGTGTCCGTGCTGCAGATATAACACAGTGTAGCTTATCTTTAAAACCTATAGACTCCATCTCATAAGTGTTATACATCTGGTAAATGGATATACGATTACTATATTATTATAGTAATTGTTTGTCAGATATAGAATATACATTTCAGGCACGTTAAGTAAATCGACAAGATGAGATTGGTGATGAATTCACTATAATAGCATCACACAGCGGATTACATAATTATCATCAGCATAATAAAATTCTCCATTAGGCATTTCAAAGTGCGTGATAGCGATTATGGATTTCACGAAGTTGCCTCATAACCGCCAAGCCAGCTGATGTGTTTGGGTTTTTTTTAAACTGCATATACCCCGTTACGTCATATTATTTCCTATTCTTTTAAGAAACTTATTTCCGCATTGCTAGATATATCTCATTTTCTTCATACCAGCCTCTTACATATTTCTGCCGATAAAAAGCAGTTCACTGCTGTGTTCTGGTCTGAAGATCATAGAGAGCCAATATAATTGTAGGTTGTGAGACCAACTTAGTGCTCAGAGATAACATTTCATCCATAAAATTCTTTGTTTTATATTGTTTGTGAATATCATCGGCTCCAGAAGCAACTTATCATCTTGTAGACTGCAAATTCGTTTGACAGTTCAGTTTTATAAAAATATGTATATGTTATCTCGGTTCGGCACTTATAGTTTCTTAGTACGACATATTACACAGGCAACGTAACTTCATCCACCTTTCCTACTTGAGCTGGCATGAGTTGTTTCCGAGATGTTTTTAGTGTTTGTATTTAACCATGCCATAGCCAAGTCAAGCAATTGACATAGTTGTTAACATTTTAATATAACATTTATATATAATATGAAAATTAATGTCAAACAAGGTAAATAAAAGTTTATTAATAAATAAAAACTCGACTAAATCTAAAGTCACGGATTCATGATTAAACTAATTTTGAGTCTGTATACTTATACACATTTTCAATTCACAGGTTTAAAAGAATTTGTAAAATCAAATATACTAATGGAATAAATAAACCAATACACATAAATAAAATTAATGTGTTTGGCTGTTATATTAAAATATCTGGTTTTATTAAACCTCAGTTACATGCATGCTTTTAAGACGTAAATAACCATTTTTAACCCACGACTCAAACAGAAGGCGTACGAGTATGTATGTTTGTGAGTACGTGTGTTAGGGCATCTATGGCTCTTAAATAAATAAACCACCAGTTACAGCATAGCTATACCTTCCTACCTAACTAAAAATATTTATTAGATTCTACGTTGTAAAACCTCGCCGTATAGCTTTGCCAGATATACATAAATGCAGTATAATTGGTAGTCGTCTTGACTGAGTTCGGACCACACTCTCACAGAATAGCTAGAAAAAGCAGGATAATGATGATTTCGTTTGGTGAGTTTAGAGAACTGGAGATCCTTCTTACAGGTAATAGGCATTGCAACTTAGTGACAACCTATCTGCATCTTGATTCTTCGATAATAGATATAGATGCCTATGAGCATCAGATGAACTTTGTGCTCTTTTGTTACTCATATTTTATGAATAAACACTCCATCGCGTAGTGGAGGTTATAAGGATAAGGTTTTATGCAATAATCATTTTTGGCATTTTCGGTATGCGCCATAAGGTTACCTAACAATCAAAATAGTGTGATGAATAACGCCACTACCACAAGACAATCAGCCTCGTTTGTTTACGGATATTACTAGCATTAAAAATCACTGATAAAGAATACAATTATAAAATAATCACAATCCAATATATTACAAAAACAGTAATTTGATAACTTTTATATTGAAGTCATATAATATTATTATGATCTTCATGATTTAAATGCAAATAATAGCAGTGTATAGCAATGAGATCTCATTTTTAAAATCGAATAAAATAAATTAAAATTCCGTATTACTTCAATAACATTTATGTTTGATACTGTATATTTACGATGTTGATTCGTAGTAAATGAAATTGTTTTAAGTATTTAGGACATATGCCTTACACACATGGTATAATGCTAACAAAAATAAAATATATCGATTTTATACATATTTTTTTAGTATTATCCTCTAAATATTATTATGCTTACCCCTGTAGTGGGGGTGTGAGATTGTCCACTTCCCTATATCATCTCTTGGGTGTCGTAAGAGGCGACAGAGGGAAACAAATTAGGAGATGGGCAATATAAGAAAATACTGCCTAAGCCAACCCGCTTGCCAAGCGTGGCAACTATGGTAAATATCTCCTCTATGAGGCAACCAATGGGGAAGGTCTATTTTCGACAGTGGAATTTAAAAGTCTGTCAGGATAATGACGAACGATAAATAGTATGCTACAATTTCATATAAATTTACATTTATATAATTTCTAAAATAAATAAGGTTTATACCTACAATCAATTTGTATATTTTTTAACAAATCACTCCCAAACTGTGCAACGTGGTACGGAACGTGTCACAGGAAATGATGCAATGCCGAGTTTCCTATAAACTGGAAACAGACTTCCAGTAAACGTGCGCTTTAATTTATAGTGTGGTAATTAAGTAAATTACTGTAACGTTACGAGTTTACCATAACTGTGTATAAATTCTTCGAAATGTATTAATTTTTTTATTATTTCGATTTAGTAAGAGCTTGATTTAATATAAACTTAAGCATAAAATGTGCTTTATTATGTTTAGATTATACGAGTGTATGTAATTAATTTAAGTTTTGGAAATTTTTTGCACAATAAACTTGACTCATGATAGGTTAAGTCATTTTGAAGGATATATATTTTTCTCCCATTAATTGACAAAAATCTCTTTGATTGTCACCTACATTACCTAAATAAAAAAAAATTAACAATCCCGCCTATTAAAACGCATTGAATTACCCAAACAACACGTATTATTCACTTTGAAAGATTACAATGAAATCTTATTAAAAATACAGACTGTCAAATTATTCTACTCACATACATGGCATACATAGTATGACAAACGAACAAAACCGTGATTTATAGACAAAAAAGGGACGGAGATATGCAAATCGTCTAGTTTTCTGATGGTAAAAGGATAAATATTGTGCACATTATCTATAAATTATCCAATAAAAGCTTTAAATTTGGCTTTTCTGGTCTTGTGTTTGAGACTCTTACCAAACAGGGCATCATTATAAGCTTCTCCATTAAGTCCACATTTGCTTGGTGGTGTGTGATAACCATCAACCAATTGTGCCTGCAGCAAAATGCCACTCCAGTAATGCTTGAAGTTTGTGAAGTATAATGCATTACGAGACTATCATTTTATATAAAATTAAGTGTTGAGTTGTAATAAATAATAATATAAAATATGTTCCGTCTGATCGCATAAGACTAACAAATTATAGGCCACGGAAAAAATAGGATAGGTAAGCCTTTGGGCTAGAGCGTACACTTGATAGGCCAGGTGAAAACTGAAAATAACGACGCAGATTATTTTAATTAAATTTATCAGAAAAAAAAAACAACTAAAAAAGAATGTACCAACTGCGTTGGCTAAATATCACCTCTTTCACAATTTTTCATCTTAATAAGTATTTTTTGGCTCCAATTGATCTTCGTTATCTCGCTGTTCTTGAAACTCTGTCTGGCCCCTCGGTAACTACTGGCGTGATGCTAGGTCATCAGAAAGTCGTATAATTTAAATTCATTTTCCTTAAAACAGAGTTTATACTCACATTATAATACTTTATTAATAGTTATGCTAGTGTTTTAAAAATTTTCTTCCCTTTTATTTTGAAATAAATGTAATAAAATTCGGGAAGGAAATGTCTATCTTGTAGCTTCTACATAATCTTGCCACCAAAATGTTTAACTGCAAAAATAAGTAGAAAATTATTTCTTAGATTTAAAATGTTCTACCAGGGTCATCATCATCATTACAGCCTTTCACAAGTCTACTGCTGAACATAGGCCTTCCCCAAGTAATACCACAAATCAAGGTCCTGAGCCACCTGCATCCATCGACTTCCTGCATGTCTTACCAGGTCGTCACTCTTATCTAGTGGGGGTCGCCCTACACTACGCCTACCGGTACGAGGCTGCCACTCGAGAACCGTTTTTCCCCACCGGTTCTTCGAGCTATATAGCCATTCAATTGCCACTTAAGCTTACTAATCCGTTGGGCTCTATCGGTTACGCTAGTTTGACTAAGGATATCCTCATTTCTAAGTTTATCATACAGAGAAACCTCGGGCATGGCTCTCTGAGCAACTTTGAGCATCTTCATACGGCCAGCAGTGATGGACCACGTCTCATATCCGTAAGTCATCACTAGCAACACGCACTGGTTGAACAATCCAGTTTTCAGAGTATGAGGTATACCTGACGAGAAGGTGGCACCGGAGATTCTTAGCATCCCCTGCCCCACCGTTACCATGGTCACCACCGTACCTAGGAATAGCGGGGCCACCGGGGACTGGGGGCCGTCTATTTGTGTGATTGTTCATGGAGGGTATATTGCCATAGTTGCCACGCTTGTTGGGTGGGTTGGCTACCGCAGTTTTTTTTTGTTGTACAGTTACTGTTATCAGGAAGATGCTGCTGCCAATCTCCTGCCTGTTTCCCTCTGTCGCGTTTTACGACACCCACGGGAAGATATTAAGTGGTGGATATTCTTTACCGTCACTACACAGCCCGGGTAGATTTAGTGAAATAACGCGTAAGTTATGTATATTAAACAAATAATTAATTCGGGTTTAAAAAAGTTCGCACTATTGGGAGTAAAACAAAATGTTTAAGTCGGCTCCGCAACAAAAACAGACATTTCGTGATAAATTTCTCGTCTGTATTCCAGTTTTGCCTAACCGTTTGTGCGTTTTTACGTAACAAATGTTCAAATATATTTACAAACTTTCACATGAATACATATTTAGGCGTCAAGTCAATAATTAAATGGTCGTCATTGATGTTTGCGTACTTAAAAAAAAACTTATTTTCTTATTACTCGCTTATTTGAAGCTAGTAAATTAGAAAATTTTTTTGTGTAATTTATAAATTAACGATGAAAGTAACAAGCACGTGCTTATGTATTTTCGTTGATGGAATTAAAATTAGTAAAGATTGACTGGGTAGTCAGTTTTAATGAGAAACACGACAACTTTATTTTCGAGGACTGCCTTTTAAGAGCTTGATTCATTGCAGTTCTCCTTTGTTTTTCTAGCTCTCGTGGCTTACCTTTAATACTGTTTATTCTAGTTAAAGCTCGTTGGCTGGTGGCGTAATTAATCACAATAAGTAGCTGTAAAACTTTTAAATAGAACGGTTACTGAGAAAAAAGCGGCTTGAAAAACCTCACTTTTCACTAAAAATTATTTTCTTAATAAAGTCACTATGCTAGATACTATTTTACTATAGTGTAGGTTATCCACGAATTTCTGTGTCTCCGCTTAAAATTATTAAGCAACTCGAAACATTTTTGAATGGTTCTCAACCTCATTATAATAGGTCCTTACATATGAAATTGACATTTTGTACGGGAGGAATATAAAGTCAATTTTTTTTTGTAAAATATATTTAATTAATCAGGGTATACACCGTCGTTATCTATGCACTTTTGTCATATCATAGGTAGTTCATTGATTCCTTTAATACAATTTTCCGATTAATACAGTTTCATCACTTACCCCGAAGCCTGCAGCTATGTCTGAAGTGCTGTGTGATGGATCTGCTTCTATATATAGCCTTTAATTCTTCATTTTCCACTTTGGTCTCCAGTCATCCACAGACTTGGTTCGGAAGGTCAAAATTTCCAGAACAAAAACGTACCGTGCTTTCTTTTACGGCACTAGCGCCGGACACATCATTAATCCTTCGAGCTGTTTCTGCAGCACTGCTGCCACGGTAGAACTCGTACTCGTAAATATACCGATATTTCAATTTTTCCATGGTACGGTAATAAGCGACGCCAAAGAAAAACAAAAACAAATGAATGACTGTTTTCGAAACTCAAGTGAACCAGCTAAATAAATTTATAAATTTGAATTTGGAATTCTTAACCAAAGATAAGATATTTCAGATCAAAGTGGTCAGTACGACAAAACACTAATTTCATATATAAGGACCCAATATTTTCATGATACCATAAAAACAGTATATAGTTAGTAGCACCTTTATACAATCGTTCAAATATTAAACTATTAAGTCCTTTACAACAAAGGAAAGGTCTTTTGAATTCCAACACCTGCACAAAAAATTCTGAATTGGAGGTGACTGATAATCGTTCCACCGCGAATGGAACTCACATAAACGAATTCCGAGGATTATTACTTCTATTCAATAGAAATGAATATCTCTCAAAACAGTACTAAAAATTAATTTTAAATACGAAATAAATGTATACTTCGTCAAATTGAGAGAGACAGTATTCATTTCAGAATATTGAATATTTTAATTAAAACGTTATATTAAGGTTGTTTCTATATAATACGAAATCTCGAATATTCCTTTAATATAAGTTGAAAAACGCATGCTCTGGTTGCATGTTTAATTTGCATGTCAACGTGTTCATTGACTCACGTAGTCGTTCAACACACCTTGGAGGAAACTTGTTTACTAAGCTAACTCAAATAAGTTGGTTCTCCTCAACACGTCAACAGCACGACGCTGTCTTATGATACAGTACCGATTGTCCGTGATTTTATTAAAAAAAAATGTTATATTGATTTGCTGATTGGTGGCAGTTTAATATAATCAATCAAGCTACATTATCTATTAATGGCTATCGTCTTATTTTGTATATGTGTCTATTAAATTATTATGATTTCTGTGGAAAAAAGCTATGGGAAATATCAGGAAATTATAGATATCAGAATAATATTAAAATAACAATTTCCCTGTGAAGCGTGGTGTTTATGGCAAAGTACTGTGGAAGTTATTGAACCAATATTAATCCACAGATTAATTTTATAAATAGGCTTTTTTTCGAGGTTTTTTCTATTGTAACACTGGTATAAAAAACCAGCTTATAGTTCACGTGTAGCCACGCAGTCAAGAAACAACTTCAAACAACTATTGCCTCTGCTGATTACGACGTGCAATTATTATAATTTTATCTTCACAAAATTATATGATGATGATTTAGCTTTCGTTCATTAGGATTAATATACCATGGCTAATAATAATGCTCATAAATCACTTATTTTTAATATCTTTTTTTTTAGTTTATTTAAGGACCAGTAAACAGCTTCAACAGAGGCTTAATAACTAATCTTAATCCTAAAATTTAAATTTAGTGAAGCCAACACTACCAGCCTCAGATAATAATTTATAGGATAAATTAACAAAAGTAAGAGATGTAAAGGCGGACTTACTACATAATATGCAATATTACAAAATGAAAATAAAAAAAGGCTGTTCACATTTTAGTTTTGATTTCAAACAATTATATAATTTAAATTCTGTTTTGATTTATTTTATTTGGTTTTTAATTAACACGACTCATAAGCTTATTAATCACTTTGCTTCTATAGGAGTTAACACTGTTATTAAAAATGTCAACGTCTCAAAAGCGATCATTATAATTTTGCATTAAGCGATAAAACGGCGCTCTTTTGCCAGCATTGGTTCTACACAAGGGAAGGGCAAATGTTTGACGGGAGTATGTTGATCTTACATGTGATCGAGTAGGTACACGATATCACAATTTATTTGTTACAAGAACACAATCATATCTATTATTCCAAAGGTGAAATAATAACATTGCTACTAATTGTTGTCGTCTGAGCTTTACAGTTAACATTTTGTATTTATTTAATATAGCATTATACGAACAATATTTATACTTATATCTATAGAACATTGACTTAAAACACTTTTTTGTACCCTCTCAATCTGATCGGTATAGATATTATAAAAACGATTCCACAAAGCAACAGCGTATTCCAACTGAGAGCGTATCAGTGCTTTATACAAAAAGATATATGTTGCTGGGTTGGTAAAATCCTTACAGGCTCTCATTACAAACCCAAATATTTTAAGAGCTTTATTACATATTTGTTCAACATGTGTATCGAGTGTTAATTTACTGTCAATGGTAATGCCGAGGTCACAAATAGAATGTACTTTTTCAATAGTAGAGCTGCACAGGGAATATTATGATTGTTGATTAAAATTAATTTTCTTAGTGACAGTTAACATTTTGCACTTATTAATACTAAGACTTAATTAATTTTTTAAAAAATAAGCAGAAAAGCGGTCCAAGTCATCCTGGAGTCTGAGGTGATCATCATTGTCACAAATGGTACGATAAATTTTAAGGTCATCAGCGTATAGTAAAAATCTTGTTGGAGCTTATGTATAATAAATTGGCCTACGGTATTTTTTCTAATATGGAGGAAAGATCTATATTTTTGTAGTATATAGTATTTACGTATCACTAGCCATTACACGCGGATAAAGCAGTTCGAGTAAGAATGCATTCAATTTCTCACAATAGCTCAAAATGTTTGAAAATTTATCAACATTCGTTTTACGAATAAATCTTTGCAGTGCAAAGCAATGCTTTTGTCAAGTGAAAAAGTAGTTATTTTACTTAATGTACCCCAATAGATGAAATAATGAAGAGTGTCTATTTCAACCAAAGAGAAAACGCTCGCATCCGATTATAAAATCCAGAATATTTCAACCTCGGCATTCGAAAATTGCGCATTTGTACTGCTTACCTTCTGTACGCCATAGGGTCTCAATGTGTGCGTTCGAATTTTTATTTCTTTTTAAACATAAAAACACCATTCTTATCTAAAATTTTCATGTTATAAAATAATATTATTGTATGAGAACATTGATTGGATACTTGGCTCTCTATCCGTCTTCTCATATGACGACACCCAACACCGTGAGCAACAGTGTCCCTTCGACCAGTCATCGTCTCATATAACAACATGGACTGGATAACTGGATATTTCCAATAAGAGTAGACGCACGGCTTTTTATACAGCTTACATGGCACTATTAACACCGATAAAAGATATTTGCTTTAACAACACATATTTTTTTATAGATTTACTATCATCTTCAATCATACATTAATCGACAGCGTGCGTCCCTTCGTACACGCACGGACCGGACGGCACCTTTTTCATAAGCTATCATATACAGCTGCAAACTAGTATGTCCTTACGACCAACCGCTCGGGTCCAGCCAGAAAAATACTATTATCTGAACTCTTTTTTTACCAACCTGACTGGACCGGATGTCACTGTCCCTTCAACCGGTGTAACTCCGCAATTGAACCTGGACCGGATGAATGTGTGCTTTCAAACCAGCTGCGTGGCATAGCCCGGTACAACATTGTTCCTTCGACCAGCTACACACCAATCAAAGCAAAGTGCTACCGGATTAATTTTTAATTTGCTACACACACGCGTAGCAAATTAAAAATTTCTCCGGTACATTGCTAAACATTTCAAACTTTAAAATGTACTCCATGTAAATCATATTTGGAAGCAACATAAAACTTAGCTAATAAATCCAGTAGGTAATAATTTTATCAGGCACGATTGTTTTAGACACGCACACACGCACACATGCACACGCATACGCACACGCACACGCTCACACACGCGCACACGCACACGCACACGCACACGCACACGCACACGCACACGATTACGCACGCGCACGCGCACGCGCACACACACGCGCGCACACACACACACACACACACACACACGCACACAAATATATATATATATATATATATATATATATATATATATATATATATATATATATATATTTATATATATATGGATAGATAGATAGATATAAGGTGTCCCAGAAGTCGACGTCAAGCCGAAACTTTCTGATAGGCGAGGCCATACTAGTTACCAGAAAAATATAAAAAAATCTAAGTCATGTATTTCAGAAATTATAGTAATTTTTTTCGATAAAATGTACACCATGAGACAGTTTTTTTCATTCCTGTTGCTACAAATATTTACTTTTTGCCAATTTTTTTCTCTTACGTCATCCTGAATAGTGCTTCTGTAACCTGTAATCCTAAACCGTTTGCCGATCACTCCAGCTTGAAAGAAAATGTAATTGTATACCGAACCAGGTTTTCAGAATTAGTTTTTCGCACTATTCAAACTGACCGTCCTGGAAAAAAATTGTACTACACCAATTTGGCAAGTAGCTTTAAAAGCAAAAAGTAAATGAAGGGAGGAAGGGAATGAACTTCGCATTAACACCGCGAAAAATCCCGTACGAAGAAATTATTTGCAGTGTCGAGGGTTGTCTGTTTAAGAATAATATCGTTAAGGAAGATTTGGAGGCCATACGTCAAGATATTTCGTCCTTGTTAGGTTGTACTTCAGTGCCGAAACAAAACCTTCCTAAAGGCGAATTTACAGCGCTAAATAACTTACGAAACAGACCAGAGTTCACGATTCTCCATGCGGATAAAGGAAATGCTACGGTAATAATGGACACGTCAGAATATAGATTTAAAATACAACAACTTTTATCAGACGAAAGTACATATAAAAAGGTCAAAACAGGCCCCACAACTAACACGCTTAAAACAACTAGCGATTTAATAAAGAAATACTCCGAAAAATTTAATCTCAACGTGAATTCGCTAATATCATCATGCACCAAACCACCGAGGTTGTATGGGTTACCAAAGATACACAAACCATACGCTCCACTACGTCCCATAGTGAGCTAGATTGATTCACCAACTTATAATCTGGCAAAACACTTAGCAAAAATACTATCACCACTGAGAGGACATACCAGAGCACACACAAAGGATTCATACCATTTTGAGAGTAAGATAAAAGACCTACATCTCGCTGACAATGAAACTATGGTCATTTTTGATGTTCAGTCACTATTTACATGTCTACCTATTGTTGGCTGCATCTCAATTGTAACTAGGAAGCTAGAAAAAAATAACATGCCTCAAGAATATGCAATATTACTTGAACACTGCCTCACATCTGGCTATCTATTATGGAAGGAGGAGTTCTACAAGCAAGTAGATGGTGTGGAGATGGGCTCACCTGTGTCTCCCATAGTCGCCGACATATTCGTGGAGGACTTTGAGGAGAAAGCCCTTCTTACTGCTCCTGTAAATATAAGGTTCTACAAGCGGTACGTAGACGACACTTTCACAATTTTACCATCTGACAAAGTAACTGCTTTAGACCACCTTAACTCTATAAAATCTAAAATACAATTCACAATGGAGTTAGAGGCAAATAATACTTTAGCCTTCCTAGATGTTTTAGTCATCCGAAATCCTGATAACACTATTGGTCATACTGTGTATAGGAAAAAGACCCATACCAACCGATATCTAAATGGTGAATCTCACCATCATCCTTCACAGTTAGCTACCGTGGGTAAATCTTTGTTTCAGAGAGCACGACGGATCTGTGACAGAAAACATCTCGCCGCCGAGCTTCAGCATGTCAAGCAAGTATTGCAAGACAATAAGCTTCGGGTCCCGCGCTTACGTCACAGTGAACGAGTGAAGCCGGCCACAGTCGAGCGCGCGCCTGCTGTA
Source organism: Parnassius apollo (assembly GCA_907164705.1). Lineage (NCBI taxonomy): Eukaryota > Metazoa > Arthropoda > Insecta > Lepidoptera > Papilionidae > Parnassius > Parnassius apollo. The sequence continues at coordinate 4,359,644 of CAJQZP010000049.1, forward strand.
CTACCGTATGTCAGAGGAGTCACAGACAAGATTAGCTACATCTTGAAGCGAGCTTCCATCAAAACATACTACAAGCTGCCGAAGAAAATTAGCCAATTTTTACCATACATCAAATGTAATATTCCTCTGCAGGATGCAGGTGTGTACAAGCTAGATTGTGAATGTGGTCTCTCCTACATAGGTCAAACAAAAAGATCTATAAAACCCGTGTGAAGGAACATATAGTTGACGTGAAGCACCGACGCTCCGGGAAGTCTGCAGTCTACGAACATATTCAAGATCGTCCCCACCATTACATTCGATTTGATAAACCACAAATCCTTGCAAAAGAACACCGATTCCTACCAAGGATGATACGCGAGGCTATTGAAATTAAAAAACATCCAAATTTCAATAGAGAAGATGGATGGGTGATGCCGGCTGCAAACCGCTTTATAAATCTCATTAAAGTGAAAAAGGGTGCATCAACAGTATCACGAACTATTCCATCAAATATACCTAGTCAGGTCATAACTATTGTCACACAGTAAAAACTTTTCTTTTAGAATGCTGGCTACAAAAAAGTTTATTGAATTCGAATTTCGAATTATTCATGAAAATAAAACTGTATACTTTTTAGAATTTTACTCATTTTTAAATATGGACTGCAACACGGTCTCCTTGTCCACACGCTTAAAGGAGACCGTGTTGCAGTTATTGCATTGCATCGTTGCGTTTACGCACCAATTCAAATTTTTGACATACTGAAAAATTTGAATATAACCAAAAGATTCGTTTATCGTACCATTAAACGATACAATGAAGACTCTAGTATAGATGACAGGTCAAGAAGTGGTCGCCCTCGGTCTGTTAGGACTCCAACAGTGATAAAAGCTGTGAAGGCGCGAATTCAAAGAAATCCCAAACGTAAGCAGAAACTGTTGGCCCTTCAGATGGGGTTAAACAGAACCACGGTGAAAAGGGTGCTAAATGAAGACTTAGGGCTTCGGGCATATCGAAGAAAAACAGGGCATCGTTTGAATGCTCGTCTAATGGACCTGAGACTGTAGAGATGCCGCGCTTTATTGAAGCGGTACGCGGGAAAAAATATCGGGAAATTCTTTTTTCGAATGAAAAAATTTTTACCGTAGAAGAGAGCTACAACAAATAAAATGATAAGGGGTACGCACTTTTGGAGGAAAAGGCGTGCTCAAAGCCTCATCCCAATTCGGAGTCACTCAAGATATCCTTGATTAAGGCAGCCGCCGATAATGACATGGACCTCGTTCGTGCTGCGATAGACGACTGGCCGCGCAGATTGAAGGCCTGTGTTCAAAACCACGGAGGTCATTTTGAATAAACTTTAGTGTCGTAAGAATCTATGTTTTGTTAAGTTCATTTTGGTATATAAATGGTTAAATAATGAATAAACTTGTTTCAATTATTTTATATTAAACATGTGACAGAATTTATGACCTGACTAGGTACATAAAAATCTCATAGTGCTTTTAATTTTCAATTACTTATATCGGATTTGATACAAAAAGAAATTTGTGAAATATTGCTATGCCGATAGGCACACAACATATTAAACTAAAGACTTTCTCTCTTAATCAAAGTTTTGTGTACACAGTTTTGTTAGTAATTTTGATAAAATTGAAAATTATGATAAAACATGCGGACAGTGGCCACAGGCCTATACCAGTCTTCCAATTTTTGAAGCTTCAACAATAAGTACATATTTAATAGAGTTGTGTTTAATTTGACCAGTTATGTCCTTATTATTAGTTTGTTTAGCAGTAAGTAGATGGCGCTATTATTATATTAAAACTATGACAACCAAAACTTTACCCTCTAGTACTCAGACTTAATAAGTTGAGGTGCGACTGGAGTGTCTCAATCGCACAACAAAGCCGCTAACATTTTAAATTTGGCATAAAGTGATCTAGAAATAAAAATATAAATTCAGTTTTTATCAAATATACTCAATCAGCGCCGCTAATGGCGTGTAATGAAATTATTTCAAAATTTGACAATAACATCTAGAAATAGTGTCGTGTTTAGTTGTTAATACGAGTATCGCCAAACAATCTCTATTCATTGATTTGGTCAAGCTATATCATGATGTAGTTCTAGATCCTATAATTAACAAAATTAAACCCAAACCCAAGCATACCACTGCAAGTCTTCATATACTATAAGCTGGTTTTGCGTAAATCGGACCAAAAATTAATATTTAAAAACTGAAGGCCGGACTAACTATGACATTGGGACGTCAAAAATCTCAGTCCCCCCCGTGACCATGGGTGCTGTAAAGCACCCGAAACGTCGGGATAATAAAAATAAATTAAAGTAATTAAACGCGATAAAATCCTTAAATAATAGTTTTATTCAAAAAGTAAATATTTGTAGCAACAGGAATGAAAAAACTGTCTCATGGTGTACATTTTATCGAAAGAAAAAAAATTACTATAATTTCTGAAATAAATGACTTCGGTTTTTTTATATTTTCTGGTTACTAGTATGGCCTCGCCTATCAGAAAGTTTCGGCTTGACGTCGACTTCTGGGACACCCGATATATATATATATATATATATATATATATATATACATAATTACTTTTTTTGTCCGCGATAAACTCCCAAACGACTGAACCGATTTCAATATAATTTTGCTCACTCTGTGAAGTTTGTTTCAACTTCAGAGATAAGATAGTTTTATGCCAATGAGTGACCGATGTATATCATTACGAATCTAATGATTATATATATGACAGACGATCGTCGAACCGACAGACAGAACAACGCCTGCCTGACAAACCTATATTTATATACACAGCTATATAACATACCGTGCAATGCAACCAAATAATAATATCAAGTGATTAAGGGTATGATCATTTCGAAATACCTTCGGCTACTAGTACAACTAGATCAATACGAAGGGTTTTTCAATTAATACATATATACCATAATAACTTCTGCTATAATGCAAAAGCATATTGCAATATAGAAAATAATAAAATTTTATTAAATATATTAATAATGAGCTTTGTTATACGTGTAAAGAATCCCGAAGCTAAGCAAGCGTTGAAGTGGCCTACACCGATAAATTACCGCGTGGTTACCATCATGAAATGTAAAGCGACAAAAACCTTAAAATTATTAATGTTATTGATTAAGAATCAAAATATCGATCCGATGCTATCCCTGCAGACTAAGGTAGAATACCACATTTCCAGTAAAAAGGGTCTCCAGTTCTCTACACTCAACATACGAAATACAGCAGCATTGAGCTACGATTTCACGCTGGTATTTTGTTTGCGTGCCCTTATGTTCATCCTTATTCTTAATTATGCTTTCGGTATTATAGCAGTAGTTATTTATCAGTCCGAGAGTGGCATGGTGCTTGATGCACCATAAATATTTTTGATCTTGCAGTCTATGCAGAAAAAGAAACTGTACATTTGATGTTCAATTTGCTCAATTAGTTCTCCTTCTATTCTTATTTCACAATTAATTGAGCAAGTGGATGAGTTTGTGTATTTGGGATGTGTATTTAGCAGGGATGGTAGATATGATAGGGATATAGAACGACGAGTAAATGCAGGGAATAGAGTGAATGGGCCACTACACTCTATTATGAAGAACCAGAATGTGTCAAAAAAAGCACGTATGGTAATTCATAATGCTGTGTTAGTCCCTACTTTAAAGGATGGTAGTGAAAGCTGGGTGTGACAGAAGCACGAAAGTAGAATAAATGCTGTAGAAATGCGGTCTTTAAGGAGTATGCTAGGGTTGAATCAGAATGATAGGGTGAGAAATTGCGTGATAAGAGATAAATGTGGAATGCAAGATGATATTGCGACCAGGATTAAGAAAGCAATGCTTCGGTGGTTTGGTCATGTGGAAAGAATGAATGAGGAAAGAGTGACAAAGAAAATTTATGTTGCAGTAGTGAATGGCAGAGTCGGAAAGGGACGTCCTAGGCGAACATTTATCGACCAAATCGGCGATTTATTGAAAACGGGCCAAATTAGGAGTACCCTTAACCGACGAGCATGTATGCGAATAGGTGTGTGTGAGGTGTGTCAGGATCGTGCCAAATGGAATGTCATGTGTCATCTGAATGGAATGGAATGGACGTCTCTGCTTACCCCTCGGGGTGACAGGCGTGAGTGTTTATGTATGTATTGTCAAACAAAGCCACGGGATAGACAGTCCTCAAACCAAGTATTCTTATTATACCAAACAACCTACCGTTTTATTATAAGCAATTATATTTTCCATTAGAAGTATTGTTTTTGGACATGTGACGAAAGATGTGAGAGGTTATTATTATAACAATTACAATTGACTTCGATATATTTTTTTCTTGTTCAGTAATGAAAAAGGTGTAGGCTTTTGATTTGATTCAAGCTGAGCCGCAAATAAAAGCTAGTCATCCGTTGCATTTTAGTCAACCCATTTAGCCAGTTTGGTAAGTATAGCAAAATATTTAAATGCTATTTAGGATTTGACAATGCCTTTTTCAAAAATATATGTCTTTAGTTTAAGTACATTTTAACATATATTTATCTCAAGTCGAGCAAACTTTATTGACATGTATATCACCAAAACTACCTATGCAGGGGACACGACACCCCAGGGCTTAGAACTTTCACGAAAATGTCACCGTTGGTCTTAATTAATTAGTTTGTTGTTCCACAACTCTGTCTTAGGATGTATTTTGCTAAAAGAAGGTAGCTATATTTGATTGTTCAAAATACTAGATATTAAAGCATCAAGTATGTAACTGCCGTTTTATTTTAACATAATAAAGGAAATCCTTTAATTTTTAGCCGACTTAAAAATGAGAAGACTTAATTCGACATTTTTTCCTATGTGCGTTACCTTAGAACTTTTTTCTAGGTTTTTTTTTATAGAAGAGGGGGCAAACAAGCATGCGGCTCACCTGATGTTAAGGGACTACCGCCGCCCATGATCAACCGCAACACCAGGGTAATTGCAGGTGCGTTGCCGGCCTTTTAGAAAGGAGGAAGCTCTTTTCTTGAAGGTCCCCAGGTCGTATCGGTCCGGAAAAATCGCCGATGGTAATCTATTCCACAGAGAGGTCGTACGCGGAAGAAAACTCCTTGTGAAACGTACAGTGGTGGACCGCCGAGCATCCAGATGGTGTTGATGGTATTGGGACGTTTGCCGCGTAGTGCGTATCATGGGGAGTGCTCTGAATAATCCGAACAATTTTTCAGAGCACTCCCCATGATATATGCGAAAGAAAATGCAAAGAGAAGCAATATCTCTTCGCAGCGCCAGTGAATCGAGCTGATCGGAAAGCACGACGATTTCTTCTTTATTGCAATGATATTAAGAAAAGAGTTAACTGTAGATTATTTTTCTACAATTACGAAGAAATTCTAGAGAAATTATAAAGAAATTTTCTACAATTGTTAAAAATTGACTCTTGTTTTAAAATGCTATCATTTAAAAATTACACTTAAATAAATGGCTTAAAATTCGTTAAATAGGATATTATTATACATAATATATACATTTATAAATTTAAATAACAAATTGGAAGTTTACATAGGTTTTTGTCAATCATCATCAACATCATCATCATTACAGCCCTTCACAGTTTCACTACTGAACATAGGCCTCCTCCAAGTAATGCCACAAAGCACGGTTCTGAGCCACTTGCACCTACTGACTTCCTGCATGTCTTACCAGGTCATCGTACCACCTAATGGGGAGACGCCCTAAACTTCGCCTCCCGGCTAGTGGCTGCCACTTGAGAATCTTTTTTTCTCATCGGTAATCGGTTATTTGAGCTATGTGGCCGGCCCATTGCCACTTCAGTTTACTAATCCGTTGTGCTATGTCGGTTACTTTGGTTGTACTGCGGATAGCCTCAATTCTAAGTTTATCACGCAGAGAAACTCCGAGCATAGTCCTCCCCATAGCTCTCTGAGCGACCTTGAGTGTCCTCATACGGCCAGTAGTGAAGGACCACGTCTCAGATCCTCAAGTCATCACTGGCAACATGTTCTGGTTGTACAATCAAGTTTTCAGATTTTGAGGTATACCTGACGAGAATATGTGCCGTAATTTCCCGAACGCTGCCCAGCCGAGTTGAATTTTATTTATTTATTTATTTTATTCTTTATTGCACTAAAGATTTTGTACAAAAGGCGAGCTTAATGTTATATGGCATTCTCTACCAGCTAACCTTAGGTAGAACAGAGAGTGAGTTATGGGCAGTAAAGTTGTCATGATCACATTCAATTCAAAAATGTACATGCTACACATACATTATATATATATATATATATATATATATATATATATATATATACATATATATTATATACAAGCGATGATTGTGGGTAGCTCAAGGATGCTTGCTAAAATAGATGCGGCTAGTCTACCTCCCGTCTATTATAATGATCGTCTGATACCGTTCTCTCCCTCAGTTAAAAATCTTGGTCTTCATATTGATAGTACTCTGTCCTGGGGGGGTTCATATCTCCGAAACATGTCGTAAAGTCTCTGGTTCTTTACGTTCTCTTTATCGATTGAAAAATTTTCTCCCCTTTAAGACTAAAATTATGCTTGTACAGTTACTTATACTACCAATCATTGATTATGCAGATGTGTGTTACCCGGATTTAAACCAAAATCTTCTCAACAAGCTAGAGCGCCTTCTCAACAACTGCGTCAGATACATTTTCAATCTCCGCAAATTTGATCATATTTCTCACTATCGCTCTCGCCTAAAATGGCTCACTATTAAACAGAGGCGTGACTCTAGAATTTTGCTTGTTCTCTTCTCTATCTTAAATGATCCAACCACTCCTTCTTATCTCAAGGAGAAATTTCAATATATTTCCCTAACGCATGATAGAACTCTGCGTTCCTCATATAATAATAAACTAAGTATCCCTCTACATTCTACTAATTTTATTGGTAAATCCTTCACAATTCAGGCTGCACTGCTCTGGAACTCCTTGCCCGATAACGTCAGAAAAACATCTAATAAGATTGCCTTTAAAAGATTGGTACATAAGCATTTTATGAAAATATTAGATGATAGTTAATATGGTTAATTTTGGTTACCTTTGTTGTTATTTTATTTATAGGTTTATATTATATATCTATTTGTATTTAAAATATGTATATATTTATGTATCTATGAATATGTATGTATATATTATATATTATCTGTATTATATTTAGGAGTATATAAGTTTATTGTATTTGTATATATAATATTAGTTTGTTTTTAAGTTTATCAGTAGTTGTTTTCCTTGAGTTACTCTATTGTTCATTTTATTTTGTCACCTATCACATAATTTCCACACGTCCCGTGTTGACTGGGAGAGAATGCCTAATGGCATTAAGTCCGCCCTTTGTAATCTTTTTATGGTGCAATAAAGTGTAAATAAATAAAATAAATAAAATACACTTACACATATAAATAATATAATTAATACACATATTTATACATACATATATATATATATATATATATATATATATATATATATATATATATATATATATATATATATATATATATATATATATATATATATATATATATATATATATATATATATATATATATATATATATATATATAAATTTATATACATATAACAATAAACATATAAAGTAAGTGGTCTCAAATTTGTTGGTTACGGATATATTCGTATAGTTTTCTTTTAAAAACGTTTTAGCAGGTATTATTCGCAGGTCAACAGGCAATTTGTTCCAGAGGGAGATGGAGGTTAATGTGAAAGAATTTGACATAAACCCAGAATGGTGGAGAGGAGTAGACAGTAATAAGTTGTGGAAAGATTGGAGATTGAGAGAATGAGTGTCACTATGGAATTGGAATCTTTCTTTTAGGTAAAGGGGTGAGGAAGAATCATTAAGAACTGAAAACACAGAGGACAACATTCGAAAATCTCTGCTCTGGCGTATAGTCAACCACTTTAATTGGGAGCGAAATTCTGATACATGATCGTATTTGCGCAGGCCAACGATGAATCGTATGAAGTTGTTAAGTAACCTGTCCAACCTGCCTAGCAGCTCCTGAGAGATATTAGAGAGACAAACATCGGCATAGTCATATAATGGAAGAATTAGAGATTGGATGAGTAGAAGCTTAGTCGAAGGAGGCAGAAAGAACTTAAAACGATAGATGGAACAAAGTATGCCTGTGACTTTACGACAAATCTCGGACAACTGTAACCTCCAACTAAGGGTCGGGTCAATAATTAAATCCGGATCCTTGACACTAGTGCGGAAAGGAATTACACAGTTTTCGTAGCGAATGGATGGTAGATCAGGTATGTTAAGTAGTGACACCAATCGACGACTAAAAATGATAATAGCCTGGCATTTACTGGAATTTACCGTTATTCCAAATCGCTGTGACCAGTCTGAAATGCGTTGTAAGTCCTGATTAATAGCTGCAATAGCGGTAGCAATTTCAACCAAGGACGCTTGTGAGTATAACTGAAGATCATCTACATAGAGGTGGTAAGAACATTGAAGGTGGGTAGCAAGAAGATTGATAAACAACGAAAACAAGAGAGAAGAGAGAATGCCGCCTTGCAGTACACCTAGATATAGATCGCACCAGTTGGAAAAATCCTGACCAGCCCGAACAGCCTGCTGGCGACCGCGAAGATAAGAGGAAAACCAGTTCAGTACTGACGAGTAGAAGTTTAGCCTTGAAAGTAATCCAAGGAGTAAGCATCTGCGTTTAAAAGCAATAAGGACCAGAACAGTCAAACATGACCTCTCCATGCCCTCTCTAAAATCTTCTGTAACTTGAAGTACCGCTGTGGTGGTACTATGTCCCGTGTGGAAGCCAGATTGATATGTACTAAGGTAGTTTCATTTCAAAATGGAAGAGGTGACCTGTTTGTGTACCAATGATTCAAGGACTTTGGAAATAAACGGCAGTATAGAAATAGGTCTAAAATGGGAGGATACGGATGGTTTGGGTATTTCAGCAAGAGGCAAGATAAAAGCTTTTAGCCATAACTTGGGGAAAATACCAGTAGAGAGGGAGAAATTGATGATGTGAGTGAGAACTGGAGTAATAATATCGAGTATGAGAAGTATCATAGATCTACTCACCTCATCATAGCCGGTTGTGGAAGATTTTATTGAAAGTATGGCTTTTCTAGTATCATCTTCAGTCAGTGAACTGAAGTTGAAAGAATTACATGATAACAAAGGCATGTAATTAAGTTTCTGGAGAGTCGTAGCTTTGGTGGACAAATACAGACATGATGCAGAAGAGAAGTGTATATTCAAGTCATTGAGTGAAATATTTGGGATTAGAGAATTGGGATATGATTTTCCAAATCCTAGAGATTTAAGGAACTTCCATATATCTGCAGAAGAGGAATTTAAAATACTTTTGTGGAAGTGGCGGCGTTTGGCTGTTCTTACCACCTGATTACAGCGGTTTCGTGCTCGCTTATATTGATGAAAGGTGGAAATGTTCCGATTATTTTTTAAAATGTGAAAAGCTCGATCTCTTCTTCTCATTGCTCTACGCCCTTCATCAGTTATCCACAGTGCAGGAGGTCGGCGGAGCCTGACTGCTCGAACTGGTGCATGCCTATCGAATAGGTTGAGAATTTGGGTGTTCAAATGAGCAATTTTGTCTTCAATATTATTTGCATCCAGCAATAGGCCCCATTCTATATTCTTAGTATCGCGGTGTATTCGAATGGTGTCAATTTTATTGAAATTGCGTAAATACACAATCACTGGCTTTGGCTTGGGAGGCTTTCATTTATACGACATGACCAAAGGATCGTGTCGAGAAAACGCGGGAACAGCCAGTTGATCATGATATATGACATGATCCACTGAACTAGTGCAAATGATGTCTAACTATGAATCTTCGGTGTCCACGTTGTGGTGAGTTGGTGAGTCCAGATGGTAGAATATAGAGATCTGCCGAGTCCATGATGGCTTTAAGTTTGCGACTCTGAGGAGAATCCTTTAGCAAGTTGGTGTTGAAATCACCCATTATTATAATATCTTTGTTATCAGTGCTGATGGAGTCGATCACCGATTATATATGGGAAAAATAGTCAGTTGAAGGAGGGCAGTAAACAACTCCGAGCACGACCCTCAAACCCTTAATTTTTACTTCTAGAAATAGGTACTCAGCAGATCCTCTATATTCTGATGGTGATATTGCAATGACATCATATGCATATTCCGATCGCAAGTAAATGGCTACGCCACCTCCAACCTTGTCAGTGCAATCAGAACGTATAAGTACAAATCCAGGAAGACAGTACAACGTTGAGGATTGAGGGAGGGTTTTAGCCAGGACTTTGAGATAAGTAGAGCATGGATGTATGGTGAGGAAAATGTGTCAAGTAGATCTGAGTAATGGGCAGGGATGCTTTGCGCATTTATATGGCATACATTTAAACAATTTTTAGAGGCAAATTTCGTGTGCAAATAATTACCCACGTTATCGATAAAAGAATCGTCTGTGGCTGAGGTAATGTTAAGAGAAGAACGTGCAGAATAAAATGATTTCTTATATTTACGCGAACACTACACATTGAAATAATACTAGTTTTTACGGAATTTATCGCGTATATTTAACTTTTTAAATACCCGACGTTTCGAACGCTTTACAGCACTCATGGTCACGGGCGGGACTGAAATGTTCAACGTCCATATGTCATAGTTAACCGCGGTTACCATAGATTAAAATTTAACTTTTGTTCCGATCCATGCAGTATAAACTTATTGTATCTTGAAGTCTTGCAGTTGTATGCTTGGGTTGGGATTTAATTTTATTTATTATAGGATCCCAAGCAGATGGTAGCACCCAGCCATCTTCTCTATTGAAATTAGGATGTTTTTTGATTTCAATAGCCTCGCAAATCATCCTTGGAAGGAATCGGTGTTCTTTAGCAAGGATTTGCGGTCTATCAAATCTGATGTAGTGACGGGGGCGATCCTGTACGTGTTCACAGACTGCAGACTTCCCGGAGCGTCGATTCTTCCCATCAGCTGTATGTTCTTTAACGCGGGTTTTTATTGATCTTTTAGTTTGTCCTATGTAGGAGAGACCACATTCACAATCAAGCTTTTACACTCCTGCATCTTGCAGAGGGACATTACACTTGACTGATGGTAAAAACTGACCAATCTTCTTCAGCGGCTTGAAGTATGTTTTGATGGAAGCGCGCTTCAAGATGTAGCCAATCTTGTCAGTGACTCCTCTAACATATGGCAGTACAGCAGGTACACGCTCGACTGTGGCCGGCTTCACTCGTTCACTGTGACGTAGGCGCGGGACTCGAAGCTTGTTGTCATGCAAAACTTGCTTGACAAGGTGGAGCTCTGCAGCCAGGTGTTTACTGTCACAGATCCCTCGTGCTCTCTGAAACAAAGATTTACCCATGGTTGCTAACTGTGAAAGATGGTGGTGAGAATCACCGTTTAAATATCTATCTGTATGGGTCTTTTTTCTATACACAGTATGCCTCAAGGTGTTATCAGGATTCCGAATTACTAACACATCTAGAAAATCTAAGGAATTGTTTGCCTCTAACTCCATTGTGAACTGAATTTCACAATTTCACAAAAAAATTCATTTTACAATGGAGTTAGAGGCAAACAATTCCTTAGCTTTTCTATATTCTTCGTCTATCTATCTTTGGTTATATTTGATAATTTTATTGTACGAAATATTATTTCGTACGGTAAAATTAAAGCTTACTGTCAGCACCGATATCATAAAATGAAATCGAAAAAGTTATACATATAGTAAGAATGATGCTGATCGTAAAACGCAATGCAATTATGTACGGACTAGGAAACAGTTACGATAAATCACAACTTCTTACTGATTTCACGCTTTGAAGTAAGTTGTCCTGGATTTAGATACTTCTTTTTTGGGAATGACATCTGATGCTAGAAGCTAGGTAGCCCGTTCTACGCCAGCTTTGTGTTTGGTTGTCAGCTTCTCTAGATCATTTGTTGTAAGTACTTTGGAACGGGATCCAGTAGGAAGCTTGACATTGATAACCCCGTCCAAGGTCCACACATTCCTAATGCCGAAGTGCCTACGGGCCTCTAAGAATAAAGACTGCCTCATTGGTGTTAGATATTCTGACAACACATATATGGGCTACCCTTGAGCAAAGCTTTCTTGGCCCATACCTCCTGACGTAATGGACTGTCTTCAAATTTTATGAGAATTGGACGAGGGCAGCCATTAGATATTGTGCCAAGACGATGACATACCTGCAGTGACTGACTAGAACAATTTTTGATACCAAGATTCTTCGTGATGACTGAAGCTACCAATTTGCGGACATTCTCATTGGTATTCTCGACCACTCCTCCCAGCAGCAGAAACTTCTTTCTGTGTCTACTTTCAATGGCATCCACATTAACAATTAGATGGTTAATTTGCTGCCGCAGTAATGTAAATGTTGAATAAACAAAGTTCTTGAAGTTGATGTAGTCAGAACTTAGGTCCTTCAGGCTTAAGTCCTTTTATGTCTCGCTTCCAACTCATCTAACCTCTGATGAAGTGTCTTCTCCAGTGATACTTGTGTTTTAAGAACTTCAAATATGTTTTCCATACTGAGATGTTCTTTAAGTATTGTACTCAACGTGAAGTTTGTAAGAAAAGTAGTAGCAGCTAATGGCAGGTATTTAATTTATTGCATATATGATATTTCAGTTGATACTTAACAAATATTAAATACACAATGAATAACTAAAATAAATAAGTAAAATTACAGAGATGCACAAAATTTAGTTGTCACTTTTTTCACACCTACCCGAAAAAAAATTTAAATCCGTCTATTATGTAATTTCTCGGTCGAAGTTGAACTTACCTAGTCGAACTATTTGTCACAGGTAAACGTACTCGTCGACAAGAGCTTAGTGCTCCGAACAACTACCAGCATAGGTATGACATCGACATGAAATATTATCTTTGTTTTGTCCATATTCACCTCAAGACCTAGCCGTTAGCAGACACTATTGCGGTCATTGAGCTTAGCGCTTAGGTCCTCCTGTAATTCTGCCATAAGGACTACATAGTTGGTAAATTGAAGGTGAGTGATGTATTCGCCATTCATCTTAATATCGTAACCTTTCAAGTCTAGTAGCTAGAAAACTTCTTCCAATGAAGCGGTGAAGAGTTTCGGAGATATAAGGTCTTACCCCTCTCCGCAGTTGGATATTTCGATGGTTTCGTACCGTAGTACTTTCCCTGAAAAGCCGTCGTTGCTCTACTGTTCAAATATTACAACACTATGGTATACCGACGGTCAACTTGGCACCGCTGAAGGGAGTGTAGCACCGCCCAAATTTCAGCGTAATTAAAGGCTTTCTCATAATCGACATACTCTAGGCGAAGTGACCGATTGTACTACTTGTTTTGTGTACAATCTGCCGAGGGGAATTTATGTGGTCTATGGTACTGAACCCTTTTTGGAAACCGGCTTGTTCGGGAGGCTGGAATTCGTTGAGTCTGCGTGCGAGTCGATTCGGAATGACTCCCGAAAACAGCTCATACACTCGGCTCAGAAGGCAAATCAGTCTGTCGTTATTCAAGAAAGCATTGTCGCCTATCTTGTAGAACAAGACCATCGCACTTCTGCTCCACAGCTCAAAAGTAGTGCCACCACGAAGGACGGAATTGAGGAACTTATGAGCCACTATTAACGGTCAGCCGTCTTAGAGTCTACATCACCTGAAGATACCCCGTGTAGAGTCGAAATACGTGTCGTATTATCTTCGATGGTGTGTCTTTCCTAGAATAGTGGTGTTGGAAGTAGTAGTGTTGGAAGTAGCGGTGTTGGAGGTAGTGGTGCTGGGATTAGTGGTGACGGGATTAGCGCACGCATTTGAGGGAGGGCGATGCTCTTCAAACTAGGTAAGACACATCATTTAATTGAGCGGAAGGTTGCAAAGTAACTATTAATATCATTATTATACTGGATTTCCGCAAAGTAAAAAAGTAGCTTAACGCTGCTGTTTCGTATAGTGAGTGTAAAGAACCGGAGATGCTTTTCACTGGAAAGGAGGCATTCCGTCTTAGTCCTCACAGGTGACAATGCATTTGCATTTTGATTCATAATCCAGGATAGATGTAGATGCATATGGGCATAGTTTGTCACCCTATCCTATAAAAAATAAACTCTCGCATTTGATTTAGTTGATTATTGTTTGCCCAGTGGTCCTGTCCATCCCATTCACGCATTCCATTCTAGACACACTTAGGGGGGCGGGGGGCTCGAATGTGGCGTGATTATCGGCCAATGAAGAAACGCGCCCCGCCTAAATGAAATGTGAAGATGGTTGGGGAATAAAAGGGCCACCTCTGCCGCTGCTCGCTCACTTCCGACGCAGTCGCAACACCAGGGGCGTCGTCCTCGAGGCCACCAGCAGAAGGAACCCCAACTCAGAAAGTTTTCTTTTAAATTGTCTTGAGCTCTTCTTTATTTCTTTACTGTGTTATGTTTCTTCTAACGGCTAACAGGGAACTGGCTAAATAATAGATTTGGCGATGGCGAGTGCATTATCCAAGACTGCCGCGTAACACATCAGCCATCTTGTTTGATTATAGGTAACCACGCATACAGTCTACAAGAAAATCAATCTCGCATAATAAATTTTGCCTCGACCCGGTAATCGAACCCCTATCGCTCCACCATTCACTGGTTCCTTCGAGCAGGATTCGAAGGGGCAGACTGTGGCCGCAACAGTATAATTACAATTTTTTTATTATTAACAGTACGGAAATGAGTTTAAAATAAGCGAGATACAATGTTCATCAAAATTTAAATAAAGGTATTACTTTACTCAGATTCATTAAATCAGTAAACACACCATTTTCGATACTATTATTAAATACGTGATGCGACATAATTATTTCCACTTTTAAAAATTAACATGAAAAAAAAAGAAAACTACGCATTGTGTTCAAATAAATGTTTATTTAAAATAATGTGTTTTTTTTTTTAATATTAAAGGGTAAAATTATTTCCTTAAATTAACATCGTCCATGTGACTGCTATCTCGCCACCGGCTTTCCTGAAACATGGCTGTTAGACTTTCGAAAACTTTTCATTACAGAGCGCTGGATATGTTACCCATTTCTTGACGAATACTATCCATTCTTGGCTTGTTCACGTAGAATTGACTTCTTAGATAACCCCATAGAAAGTATTCAGCTAAAGTAAGGTCTCGGATGCGGTGAGGCCATGGAATATCATCTCTGTGCGAGGTCAGTTTCTTAGGGAATAAATGTTAAACTACGCGTAAATTCGCGGTGAATATATGGAAGGTTAAGTCATCTTGCTGCATCCATGTTTGAACCCACAAAATGTCGTTACTATGATTGAAAAAAATCTAGTAACATTTTCACATATTATATTATATTCATTAATTCTTAACCAAAGAGGAGATATTTCAGATCAAAATGGTCAGTACGACAAAACGCTAATTTCATATGTAAGGACCCAACATTTAATTATGTGTTGTAATATTTTCTGTGGTAAGGGGAAAATATCGAAGAATGATGAATAACTGTAAGGTATAAGAATACTTCTCATAGCATGTGGATATATACTAGTCGTCGAGCGAATTTCGAAATATATTGAGATATCTTATTACTTGCCTACCTATTACGGATGAATCTTTGTAATCGCTGTGATCAATTACGCGAAATTAACTGCTAATATAGGATATATTCGATGAAAACTAACATTCATCGTAACATTGAGTAAAGCAATTATTATCTTAATATATATAAATTACGTGTCACGTTGTTTGTCTGCCATGGACTCCTAAACTACAGAACCGATTTTAATCAAATTTGCGCACCGTGTGCAGTTTGGTCCAACTTGAGAGATAGGGTAGTTTTTTTTTGCCCAAATTCAGTTACCCATAGTTTTTTTTTTTTTTTTGCAAATTTAAGGATTTTTAATAACAAAGAAGTTTGCCTGGCAAGCTCGTAGAAGTGAATATTCTCAACGCTCTACTGCAACTTAACATAATTAGAAATTCAATAGATTATTTATTACCAGCTAGGAAACGAGGTACGTCCTTTAAAATGTAAAATTAACATGCCGTTCAGTCACACGTCCCTGTAAACGTCCTCCACTCCTGGCAAATTGGGAGGTAAATTAGTATATAAATAAGTGTGAATTCTGAAACTAAGTGGAAGGCATGCACTGATCGGAAATTTCAGTGTGCATGATAAACACCCATTCTTTCTCCATCAAATGCTTGAAGTTTTGAGCATTGTCTAGTTAGTGCGTAGTGATTTTAGTTATTAAATATTCAGTAATTGTTATTTTTAGATACTAGTTCCACTTAGAGGATTTCTCGGCATCGGATATGCAGTAAGATAGTATTTATTGACCATTATATGGTACGTCGATATTTAGAAGGCGGTATACTATACTTGTGTATATATTTTTATAAATTAGGCTATAATATGATTATAAAGGGCTACGCTGCCTATCCGAGTATAGCACCAGGGCTCGAAACCTATGTAAGTGTCTGCACAGATTTTAGACAGGGTGACGTGTTATCCCCGAAACACTTTACCGCTACATTGAAAGACTTTTTCAAGCTACTGGACTGGAAAGCATTTTAATTTTAAATTAATTTAAAGGGTTAAAGAGTTTAAACGTAGGTTGTCACTCCATCCAGTTGTCCATCAAATTACCAATATTAGACCTTCATGAAATAATAAAAAATAAACTTGGAAAAACATTGAATATATCTAAAAGCATAATTCATTATGTCTTGAAATCATCTGTGATTTCCTTTACGCAATTTTATTTCTAACATGTTAATGAACCTTAATCTTTGTGAATCTCTAATTTACTTACTCATTCATTTATTTATTCATTGCATCCTATCAAAAGTTCACTGCTTAATATAAGTCTTCCTCTGTAAATTGCCTCATAGGGGAGCATTAAATCTCTTGTACACTTTGTCTAGCAAGCTTACATGAGAGTTATCTAAAAAATTAATTTTTCCTTTCAAAATATAATAAGTTATTAAGTATTAGTTATATCATAACAAAAAATGTAGAGTAAAGAAAGATTTTAGTTGATAAGTAGACGATATAATTCCATGGATTTCATATGGCGACAGAGGGAAATGAAAGGGAAAATGGGCGGCAGAATCTTCTTAATAAAAAAATTTAAAGAATAAAGAAAACAGCGGTTGCTACTCCATCTGTCTGAATCAAAATGCAGATGCATTGTCACCCTTGAGGACTCAGACGGAATGCCTCGTTTCCAGTAAAAAGGGTTATACTTTTTATTTTTCTTTATAGCTTGCAAATAACCATAAAAGAAGCTAGTTATTTGAATATAATAAATAAAAAATATTCAGACAGGAACTTAAATTGTATTTGCGAGGGGAGATCAAAAAGTTCGCGAAATGATAGGGAAGGATAATGAAATAAAACAATAAACTATTTTCCCTTTTCAATGTATTCTCCCTTAGGTTTACCTAATACATTTATTAGATCTGCCGATAACTTAAAACAAAATATTGGTCTTGGGTGTCAAAATTGACTGAAATTGCCCGGTTCACTTCATCATTGTCGCAAAATTTATTCCCACGTAGTTTTTTCTTCATACGAGTATTTGAAAATAAATGATAGATGATTAGGACGAAGAGTGGGCTATAGGGTGCGCAGTTGTTCAAAACCGCACCGGTGAATGGCTGCCGTCGCAACATGGCTTGTGTCCACGGGAAGGAGGCCTTTTGTAAGCTTTCCTCGCCTTTTTTAAAGAAAATATCCAGCCACATAACATACCAACATAAAATAACAACATACACTCGCATTGAGATTTCGAGAATCGAAACATGAATCAAATATGTCATATGGCATAACTCAACAAGTAAGGTTTAAAGGAGAGCGAAAGACGTTTGCGCTCCAACACTTTGTAATTTTTATATTATTTCTTATAACGTTTTATATTTTAATGAAATTTTTTATGTCCTAAAAGGTTTGTTTATTTTTCTTATATTTGCTTTATTTTTTATTTATTATCAAGTTTCGAACATCAGATTTGTGAAATCTTTAAGAGAATAATGTTGTAAATACACATGCCATATTCCTTAACACGTTTTATTTTATTTTCTATTGATACCAAACTGTTTCTTATTAATCCACAAAAAACGCCCTAAACGTTGCAATTAAATTGAAACTTATATTTCGAAACCAAGTTATGCGTAAACGAAATAGCAGCCAGTAACAAATTGCGACGGCTAGTAACAGATGACAAAATACCCTGAAAAGTTCTTGACGTTGAAGATGTAAATGCTTGGATGACGTTAACAAATGGACCGCTTTAAGTTAACGGGTTCGTTAGATAAAGGATCAGGAAAATCCACCTACTGATTTTTATTTCTTTGCACCTTCGTGAAAAATAAGATTTCAAATAATTTTAAATAATTCAAACTATTTAGTTGTTACACCTCAATGTTTTTATTATTTATAAACTTATTTAATGCACACATTTTTAAGCATTTTATTTGCAATCATTTTAATTACTCTTTATTTATTTTAATAAATAAATAAAAAATAAATAAGTATTTTTCTAATCTAATTAGTTGCTGCCTCTACGAAAAATATGCCGTAAAAGAAAAAATTAAAAAAGAAAAAAAAAAAAAGAATTTCAGTCAAGCGTAAATAAAAGGGTCGAACACAGAATCAATGTCTATATATTATTTTGTTTTGTACAAAACTGACAGCTTAGCCTAATGGTTACGGGTGCAATAAGTGAAACTGAAAGGCTGCGAATTCAATTCGACACACTTAATTAGAGTGTTTGCTGAGAATGTTGGTAGTCTTAATAGTATGGTATTCTATAAAAAGATTAATTCAATTAGTTAATGTTTTATATATTCTCAATAACTTTCGTTTATTGTATCTACAAAGAGTGTTGTTGTATAAAAGCCTCTTTTTTCAAATAAATAAATATTGAAGTCGTCATATACGTGTACATGTTTATCTGCAACGCAGTGGTTAATATAAAAGGTATACCAAAAAGATTGCGATGAGCCGATGAGTCCAAGACTTTACGTCTCCCCTGGGTTGTGCCATAAGAACTTCATTATTACTTTTACTTACATTATTTACCAATGTGGCACCTAATGTTTTTTTTAATATAAATCACGGGAATCTGTTTCTGATATTATTTATTTACTTACGTATCTGAATTTAACTTATAACAAAAAGGAAGAAGTATGAAGTGAAACCATAACACGTTTTCGTTTAATCGGATGTTTTAATTTAATAATATGTTTACGTAAGAAGTCAATAATAGAACAAAGTGCACTTAAATAAATGCAATATGACCCATACGAAATTGATAAAGCCACGCTGCAACTGTGTTAATGGCTGCGGCACAAATAGGCTTGCGTATAGGAAAGGACCACGCTCTGACAGTATATTAGCTTAAAATTGCAGCATAATACTTCTGTGTTCTTCTTCATATATATATATATATATATATATATATATATATAAAAAAAAATATATATCGATATATGATTTCCAAATAAAATAATGATGAAGTACTTTTCAACATAAAAATAAACTAGGCGGCCTAGGTACACTCAAGTGTTTTTACCAGTATTTTTATAACGTTACTCCACACTAGGATTTTCTCCTATATCGTTACAAATATAAATTGCACGAGGACTAACATCCGAACCCGAAACAATTATTTGTAAGCCATACAAATATTTGTTCCGTGCGGGATTCGAACCCGCGGCCCCCATCGCAGCCACTCACTGCCAAGCCAGTGCGCCATGGAGCCGTCACTTTGTCAAAGTATTTTTTATAAATTTTTATTCCATGCGTCTTCAACGATGATGTTCAAATAAAATAATGATGAAGTAGTTTTTAACATAAAAATAAATCTAGGCAGCCTAGGCACACTCAAGTGTTTTACCAATATTTTTATAAAGTTACTCCCACACTAGGATTTTCTTCTCTATCGTGGAGGTAGTTTACAAACATAAATTGCACGAGGATTAACATCCAGACCCGAAACAATTTTTTGTAGGCCATACAAATACTTGTTCCGTGCGGGATTCGAACCCGCGTCCCCCAGCGTAGCCACTTATTGCCAAGCCAGTGCGCCACGTACGTTACTTTGTCTAAGTATATCTGCAACATACGAGTTCCTTCATATCTAACATGATCATACGTCCCACTTTAGGCGTGACGATTCCGATTTAAAGGTTTGTGTCCCGCTGTCCCCAAAATACTTTTTTTAGATTTACTTAATGATAGATATACCAGAATAATACATATAATCTTTTCTGATGTACAATTACTATATATAATATAGTAATTCTATATCCATTTACCAGATATAACACATATATTACGTTTGTAGTCTATACGTTATATAGATACGTTACACTGTGTTATGGTTACAGCACGGAAGCGAACAGAAAATGGACCACGCTCGCACAGAATATGAGTGCGGAATAGCATGTGATGTACTAGCCCAAACAAAATTTTATTTAATTGTAGGAAAAAAATAATTAACACGTACAATCAGACAAACACCTGTTGTTTCTCGTTTTTAAATTATTTTTAAAACAACTAAGGATTACGTAGAATGTTCTTGTTTATTTTTATTGTTTTTTTTATAATATAAATATACAGGGTCATTTTTCAAAGAGTATTCAAATTTTATGTAATTAGTTCAAATATGTGAATAATTTTTGTTAAAGAATTAATATTTCGTTATTGTAGTTTTTGAAAATACGAGTAAATAAGTTTTCTGATTGTATATGAAGTTATCCCAAATTGAATGTGATTTATAGGGAAGAACTACGCCTATGTGCGATTGAATTCACAACGTTTCTGCCGCCCGAGCGGCACTTACGAATGTGTGAGTGCGTAGAAATTACTAGGCGTTAGATATTTAAGAATGATAATCAGTTAAAATAATGCATTACCACGCATTGTGAATTCAAACATAAAAAATACAGAATGTTTGAGATTTATTTTATACTAGCTGTTCTCCATAATTTCACCGCGTATAATTTAAGGTTTTAATTTTTTTGCACGTTACCCTATTTATTTTTATCAAATTAAAGTAGCTTAAGTTACTCGCTTAAAACTTAACTCACCGGCTTGATCGCTACGTTTGCCATTGGAGATTGCTGAATAGAACGTATTACACCTTTGACGTTACTGCCCGTAGAATGACATCTATCATAACCCAATATATTTTTCTGGAATTTTATATAGTTGCTTTTTACGACTCCCGCGGGACGAAATATGAACGGGATAGATTCTCTTTGGCCTCAATGGCACGATTTTATTATTTCCCTAGTTTTACTTTTTATAGGATAAGTGTAACAAACGAGCACAGAGTCCACCTGATGGTACGCAGTTGCTGTAGCCCATAGACATCTTCATCTCTCTTCGACTACGAATCAAAATGCAGATGCGTTGTCACCCATGAGGACTAATATGGAATATCTCACCTCGAAAAATCGCGGCCTGGGGTACTTTTCACTAGGGTACTTTGAAAAACTCAGTAGCATTATAAAAG
This sequence comes from Parnassius apollo, assembly GCA_907164705.1. Taxonomy (NCBI): domain Eukaryota; kingdom Metazoa; phylum Arthropoda; class Insecta; order Lepidoptera; family Papilionidae; genus Parnassius; species Parnassius apollo. Next base: position 4,381,255 of record CAJQZP010000049.1, read on the forward strand.
CAATCACTTATTAAGTTTGCACTGATAGTTCAATCACTTATTGAACAACCATTCACCATGTCAGCCGAATCTGGCATTTCTCGGAATTTCGAACACCGTACCGTGACAAAATTCACTGTAAAGAAGGGAAATACACAAAAAGACATTTTTCAAGAGATGTCAGCAGTTCTTCAGGATTTTGTGCCTTCATATATAATGGTGAAAACATGGGCCTGCATATTTTAACAAGGACGACAAAGCTCTGAGACGACTCTCGCCCGGCCCGCCCTGTCGCGATACTGACCGAAGAAAACGTCCGAAAAGTCAAAAATATCCTTCCGGCTGAATATATAATTACGTTGTGGCAGATTGCTAAAGAAATGCAAATAAGCAAAAAACAAGTTGGAGAAATTTTACATGAACATTTGAATATGAGAAAAATTGGCGCGCACAGGGTATCGAAAATACTCACACCGCTCAACAAGCAAAGTCGACTCGCAAGTTGCAAAAATTTTTTTGAGCTAGTCGTTGATAATAAGGAAAAAATTTGGCAACGGATATTCACCGTAGACAAAACATGGATTGGCCAATATGATCCGGAGTCCAAACAAGACTCCATGCAATAGATAAAAATGAGGAAGTGCCGTCGAAGAAATTCAAGGTGGAAAAGTCTGCGTCTACGTTTATGGCGACTGTTTTCTGGAATAGCGAGGGATTTTTGCTTATTGACTACCTATCCAAGTTAATTACGATGAATTTCCAATATTACACCAATTTATTGACTCAGGTTCGAAAGAGCTATTGTACAGAAACGACGAGGGAAACTAACGCGCGGAGTGTTTTTCTGCAGGACAACGCGCCCGTTAACATCGCACATGTTGTGAGGCAAGCCCTGATACACACAGGGTTTTTAGAGATTGACTATCCTATGTATAGAAGAGACCTAGCAATCAGCGATTTTTTTTCTGTCTTTAATGTGAAAGATAACTTACGTGGCCGGAGATTTGCTGATGACAAGGAAATGAAAGCTGCGATTGATCATCATTTTGAAAAGAAAGGTACAGAATATTTTTGGGTGTGTTAAATAATAATGCGAGATGTGAGAAAAGTATTTCACTTAAAGGAGATTATATTAAAAAAATAAAATATAGAATCAACATATTTTCTTTCATTAATTACCTCAGGCCGTGGACTTATAAGTCACCCCTCCCATACGAAACACAGAAGCATTAAGCTCCTATTTTACGCTGGTATGCTGTGAGAGCGTGGTCATTCATGCTACAACTTTACTACTAATATAGATGCAGCATTGCTCTACCACGTATAATTTAAAAAAAAACATTATGGTTGTGCATAATAAAAATGCAGACCAGTATTATAAAATGATTTTTATTGAAGAATGTATGAAGCAACAGTTATCAAAACATTTATGTTGCAAAAGTGAGTGGCAGAGTCAACAAGGGACGTCCTAGACGGAAATTAATTGACCAGATTTGTATTATATTGGAGATGAGCCAAATTGGGATGACTCTTAACAGACGAGTATATATGCGTAGACATAGTGATAAAAAAACGAGAGATGTTCCAGGATTGTGTCAAATGGTAAAATAACCTAAAGATTTTTAAACAAACTCGAAAAATTTAAAGAAATGCCGGTTTTATAACTATTTGCGTTGGAATTATCCTAGAACTTTTAAAATTGTATCATCATTACAGCCCTTCACAAGTTCACTGCTGAACATAGGCCTCCCCCAAGGAAGAGGAGAGAAGAAAAAGGAGAAGAGGCCAATGTAATTGTATACAATAATATATTAATAATATTTTAATTTAATCTTAATTTTATGTAAAATTTTTCATACTCGTGTCATTTACTTTACTAATCTCGGTCTAGCATCTTCCTACTATTCGAAATATTACTTATGTTTCTTTATCATAAGCTATTGCTTAATTTTAATTACAATTATAATTTTACAAATAGCCTCTCAAGTAAGCTTGACAACTTTCCACCGCCAATCAAGCCAGTTTCCGAAAAGACTATATTAACTCCATTTCATAGAATATATATATATATATATATATATATATATATATATATATATATATATATATATATATATATATAAACACTCACGCCTGTCACCCAGAGGGGTAGGCAGAGACTACGGACTTCCATTTGGCACGATCCTGACATACCTCTTTCGCCTCCTTTACATCCATATATCTACGCATACATGCTCGTCGGTTAAGGGTACTTCTAACGTGGCCCATTTTCAAAATATCGCCAATTTGGTCGATAAACTTTTTCCTAGGGCGTCCCTTCCCGACTCGGCCATTCACATCTGCCATATAAATTTGCTTTGTCACTCTTTCCTCATTCATTCTTTCTACGTGACCAAACCACCGAAGCATTCCTTTCTTAATCCTGGTCACAACATCATCTTGCATACCACATTTATCTCTTATCACGCAATTTCTCACCCTGTCATTCAGATTACACCCTAGCATATTCCTTAAAGACCGCATTTCTACAGCATTTATTCTACTTTCGTGCTTCTTCTGCCACACCCAGCTTTCACTACCATACATTAAAGTAGGGACTAACACAGCATTATGAATTACCATACGTGCCTGTTTTGACAAATTCTGGTTCTTCATAATAGAGTGTTGTGCCCCATTCACTCTATTCCCTGCATTTACTCGTCGTTCTATATCCCTATCATATCTACCATCCCTGCTAAATACACATCCCAAATACACAAACTCATCCACTTGCTCAATCAACTCTCCTTCTATTCTTATTTCACATACCGTTTTGCTTTCTTCTCTTTCAAAAACCATCACTTTCGTCTTACTTGCGTTCACTTTCATTCCCCTTTCTTCATTCTTCATTTCATAGAAATAATTTATTATATTGCCACTTCAACTTTCTACGACTATGCGAAAGCCTTTGATTTAGTTTAAATATGGTCGGCGCTACAGTTTTTTAACAGAAAGGAATATGAATTTACTAGAGTCTGTAGAGAAAGTCTACTATTCCTAACCGAGTACAAAACTAGAATACAAAATTACTCTACTTGCAATATAATATAAACGGGGACATTATATCCCTCAAAAGTTATATTGTTAATTTAATAATTGACTTTATTAATTACTTCAATTTTTATGTTTAAGTTTATGATTTATTTTACTTTTAACTTCGGAATTGAAATACAGAAAGTTTAATACGAAAAAGCAGTCAATATTTAAATTAGAAGCAATATTAATCTTTTATTAACCCGTTATAAATTAGTAGCTTGGCGTTAACTAATTCACTACGCTTTCTTAGAACAAAGCAACGTTTAAAATTAAAGCAAAACTCTGTATTCAGTTAATTGTGACGACGTAATGTTTTGAATATATGCTCGCCTACTGAATTAAATTTGTTCTATGAACTGGAATAAAATTAAGAGAAAGTCGAGGTAAGTTTCACATCCAGCTCTGCTTATATATACTACTAAATAAATGAGTGTAAACGAAAACCTCATATCATTACATTCCATTTGCAACGTTGTTAAAAAGCAGTTAAAATTCAAATATAAATTTACTTAGATAAGATTATTCGTCTTATTAACGAAAGCTAATAAAGCAGTGACGAGGTACATAAAAATATTAAGTTTGATATAAGCTTGAACCATATTTTATTAAATATATTACATTTTCACCTTAAAGTATTTTTTTTACAATAGTGAATTACATTTTACGTAAAAACTGAATTTAAAATATATTTTTGTGTTACAGTATACAGAAACAGAAAAAGAAAGTTTTTTATTCAATATGGATTACAAATAATACTTATTGAAAGTCACTTTTTCTATTTACCATTGGTTCGGAGAAAAAAAGTCTCTGTCCTGGGAGGAACCAGCAAAAAACCCAGGGGAAATTTAAATAAAATAATAGCGTACATATTTATGTATGATATAATTTACAACACGTAACACATTTGAAATAGCTTGGCAGCGATCATTCCTCCCAGGGGTGATAATCATCCTTATTTTTTTATTTCTTAATATTATAATATTACTTTTATACAAACTTAATTTATTAAAGTTTTTGAACTTTGTGCGGGTCAAATTTTATATATTTTCTATAGTGTAAGAATGAAAATTTTAATGTCTTTGTCGATGAACATTTCAGATGGTGACCTCCCGGTAACTGTATGAGGTGTGCTGTTATACATTAGAAGATATTCCCACAAACATTTTTTTTTATCCTTTCTCTCGACCTGGCTAATATGAAGACTTTTAAAAAAAATTTTTTGTCTTTCAACTTCGCCATTCATTTGAGGCGAATATTAGTATTAAATAGTATTAAATATCTTAAAGTGCACTCTTTCCGGAATTATCGAAACTTTTCACTGAAGAATTGCTTGCCATTGTGTGCTGTGATAGAAATAGGATATCCAAGTCTACCAAACATTCTTTTTAGCATTTTATTAACCTGTAAGCTTGTGGTGGTTTTTGTAATCTTTACTGCTTTGTGTCGGCGATAGGAGTCGACCACTACTAATATATACTCGTTATTTGGCAGTGGTCCCATTAGATTCATTGTAAAATCTATCCATGGAGCTGCAGGCGACTCCCTGTCTCTTCATTGGTGCAGGTGGGTTTTGCAAGCCTATTTACAAGCGTTATTTGTATGTACGGGTTGTATAAAGAATATTTAAAGTTTATTCTATACTATTAAAAAAAATAGAAAATAGAAAATAAATGATTGATTCTTCATACAAAATGTACAAGTTAGAGGCGAAATTTTTATGATGAGGCAGTTTTTATTTTCCTTCAGTTGTATATACCCTTTTTAAACCTACAACCTGTATAAACATTATTAAAAACAACTTTTAGGAAATATAAAATATTTAAAAATTATACTACCCCGACAAAATTAAAAGGAATATTTTGTAAAAAAAATAATAAGTTTATATTTTTAATGAAGTAGAGCAACCTTCACCTGTGATCTCGAACGTATTTATGCAAGGCGGAGAGCGCCACCTCTAATGGCTGGGAAAATAAAATAGCAAAGCTAGACGGAGCCTTAAACAAAACTCAACTCTTAAATAAAATGAATACCCCCCCCCCTTAATTTGATGTAGTTTAAATTTATTTCGCATTTTAAAATTCAGTTTTGGTACCGTAGTATCATAAAAAAATCTAAAATCGTATCACGTTTTGAGGGATATTTATTTCTATTGAATCGAAGTAATAATAATCGGAATTCGTTTATGCGAGTTCCACTCGCGGTAGAACGATTGTCAGTCACCTGCAATTCAGAAATTTTTATACAGGTTTCGGATTTCAAATGTGCTTTCCTTTGTTATGGAGGACTTAAAAGTTTAATATTCGGACGATGATAACAATATTACGATGTGTATTTCGTAAAGGCTCTATATATATGCATAAATGTCTATGATTTAAGGCAAGGTTTTATTCTTCTACGCTGCATGCGTATTTGTCCGAAGTAAGTGTGCGACATTCGGTGGGAAAAATAGTATATTTTGCTTCTTATTGGGTAAAAAAGGATCTAAATAAAAACTTAAACAATGAAAATTTTTATTTAATGATGTGCCTTTCATTTTATCGAAAAGTATTATACTTAATTCTTAAAGAAAAAACAGAACCTCAAAGTTTTCTTCCAGAAAACCAATTAAAATCCTTTTACCTTGAAATGTTTTAAAAATACATTCGCTGAAGAACTTAATTGAGTATTTCTTGTATTTACATAATTTTTGTGATCACAACCTACTAAAACTAAGGTTCTGGTATTTGAAAAGGACGAAGAGAGAACGAAATGTGAAATATGGGTAAATCAGGAATGTCTAGAACAGGTAAATGAAATTGTATACTTGGGGAGTGCTTTCAGCCGGGATGGAAGATGTGATTTAGATGTGGACAGGCGTGTCGCTGCCGGAAACAAAGTCAATGGTGCCCTGAATGCATTAGTAAAAAGGCAAGGCGTGGTGAAGAGTGCACGCCTTGCAATACATAATGCAGTATTGGTACCGACTTTGTTATATCCAGCGAAACCTGGGTATGCCAGAAGAAGCATAAAAGCAAGTTGAATGCAGTGGAGATGCGATCTCTTCGTAAAATGTGTGGCGTTACCTTAGCCGACCGAAAGCGAAACGAAGAGATTCGCAATATGGCAGGATTAAAAGATGACCTTATCACAAAAATTGATAGGGGCATACTCCAATGGTTTGGGCACGTTGAACGAATGAGTGAAGACCGAATG